>JALPQI010008479.1:0-48251 GCA_025490895.1 Thaumatotibia leucotreta | reverse complement strand
GATTTTTACGAACTTTTAAATCGATGGTTGTTGAACGGATGGTTGAAAAATCGCTGGGGATTTTAAAGGAAAAGTTTCCATGTTGTCATCTAAGACTTCAACCCAAAAATGCAAGCATGGTTATTTTAAGTTGTGTAATATAGAAACACGTTTAGGTCACAATACTATTCAGATGATCACAAACTCGGAACAAGATGAAGATGAAAACATCGAACAAAATCATACTGATGACAATCATGGAGACGTGAACGCCATTGAAGTATTACGTGCTGTAATTGAACACTTCAACTAACACGACTGGAAAGCTGTGTTGTGTTGTGTATTGTGTATACGAGGACATCTTGTGAACATTCATACATTCGCCTAAGAGAGCTTAAGACGAGATAAATAAGGGCGATTCGTGACGAGAACAGTAGGTACTCGTTTCTCCAAACCATGTTCAATATATTTTCACTTTTTCTAACTGATTTGTAATCTCTTTTCATTTCTGTATTTTTACATCATGGGTTTAAAGTATTGCTACATCTTCCAAATAAAATCTCTTTATTCTCTAAAATGAGATTCAAAACCGTTATTTTATCTTGAAAACGCATTTTAGAAATTGCACAATAGGAGCCCAGAAAATATCAATCACGTATTAACACAGAAACTTGGAAGGTATTTTTAACGCTTTTTAAAAGGTATCAAACTACCCGCAACATAAAAGAAGTTCCTTGTCGAAGAAATTACTGCAAATACAATTCTACATATACAAACACGTAATCTACATATTTGTTAAATTTACAAATTGTAATAAATACAATTTTACATATTACACAAACATGTAAATTGTAAACTACATTGACACACCACCCATGCTTTGTGTTACGGTGATTTGTAGTGCATATAAATGTAGAATACAGACTTGTCGCTTCTACATAAGTGTAATATTTGTGGTACGTTTTTATGTAAACAATTCTACAAATTTGTCACATTTTACATATGTAAAGTTTAGTGGGATAGGGCCCTGGCGTCTCGCGCATACGAAGTTACCGAAATCGATCAGAAAACTACGGAGAAGTTCAGAAAACTCTTCCATTTCCTGTCCGTGCCACAGCCACGCTTGCTGAATGTTTTCCTCAGAGTACGTCAAAGAGAGATAAATACTCGTAGTAGACTTACTCCTTATTTTATATTATTTATTTTCATCATCACATCAGCCGACAGATGTCTACTGCTGGACACAGGCCTCCCTTAAAGATGGAATCGAAGAAAAGAGGATAAGAACCACTGATAATAAAACCTTCCTCTTGAATCACTCTGTCTATTTAAAAAAAAACTGCTTCAAAATCCGTTGCGAAGTTTCAAAGATTTAAGCATACAATAGTGACAGGAAGACGGCGATAGTGATTATTTTATGTACCATGAAACTACCCAACTGTGGTCCAATACTACAATTATGGTCCTCAATTTTAACTCTTAAATAAACAATTTTCCCCAATCTTCTTTTTGGCTTTGTCCAAGTTTTTTTATTAATGATGGAGTTTTTGGGTCAAAATTCTTTTCGTTGTCTTTTTTCATACCACTGTAACGCTTTTATTTGCTGTTTCATCTTAAAAAAAATCCGGTGCACTTGTATTTCTTTTTCACGCTAGATTTTAATCCATACATCAAAAATTGGAAACAAAACACCATCTCGTACAAAAATCATAACTGTGTCACGTTTTTAGGGACACAAAATAAGACAAGTAAAAGAATTTTGACCCTTTTACCTATGAATAGTACAATTAATGTAACAATTAACTACGCCCCCAGTTTTGGACCATTGCTGGGAGCGTTTGAACTATGTTAGGTGGTTTTATGGTAGTGATTTCCGTCGCGAATGAATACCTACCAAAATACATAACTGTAAGTAGTATGAAAGACTGCTATTATGTATTTATCTTTCACTTATATAGTAAGTGTTCTACACTTGCTAACATTTGAGTATATTTCTCCTCAAATCGGTCCAATATCTCGAAGATGTGTACCCACTCAAGCTTGAAAACCTTTCCAGGCTGCTTGGCTGATCGCTTCGCTAAGAAAGAACCTGTACCTACTTGTATATGCGTGAGCAAATTCTACCGACTGCGTAACTTACTTTTCCTAACTAGTGCACAAAAAAGGACTTTGACGCACTTGTTATGAAAAAAATCGTCCCTTACACGTGCAAAAACTTTTTTTAACTCGGGTGATTGTCGCCCTCGTTTCACTCGGGCTCCAGCTTTCACCCTCGCCGAAAAAAATTTTCCCGCACTAGTTAGGAAATGTACTATTTTAGTACAGAAGGTTCCTTTTTTAGGCTCTAGTGCGAGAAGTGGCTCATTTTACGTCAGGTCCAAAACTTCGGAGGGCCGTCTGTGCTAAAAAACGTCGTACGAGACACGTGCAAAAAGGAAATTCGTAACTCGTGTCGAATTGAAACATTCCCTTCGGTCGTATTTTAATTTATCGCCACTCTTTTTAAACTTTTTTTCTCGTTTTCTCAATAGCCTCACGCAACATTCTAGGAATGTTTCTCTTCTCCTTAACGAGAACCAAAGGCTTGTCAAACTTAATAGAATGATTCGGTCCATCCGTGACATGCTCCCAAACCGCAGACTGTTATCGACGGTGCTTGACATCGGCTGTGTTCCTTCACCCTAGTAGTGATATTCCTCTTTGTCTGCCCAACATATGAAAGCCCACATTCACAGTCCAGCTTATACACTCCAGGGTGCTTAGCCAAGTTGCCAATCGCTAGCGCTTAATCGTCAATTGTAAACGAAAGGCAGCTAGCTGTCTTTGTCGCACTTATATAAAAGAGTGACAGAGAGGGATAACTACGATACGCTACCAAGCGCTAGCGATTGGCAACTTGGCTAAGCATCCTGATCAGACAAAGGTAGGAGATTATAAAAATACATTTATAAAAATAAACTAAAAAATATTGAAAACCTCCTAAAAAATATTAGAAAGATTTAATAACCATAATATTTTATCTATCTATAATTTGAATGTCCTTTGACTAATTATTATTCAAGTGTTTTTTTAATAATAGACGCTTTAAGTTTGAGTAGGTACCCTATTTCTAATCACAATAAAACAATTTATAGGTCTCGAAAGTTAGAGAAATAATGAATATAACTAAATTATTAGATATTTTTCAAAGTTGAAAATTAACACGTATCATTAAAAACTTAAAAGTTTTCAAGTTTCCATCGACCATGAAATTCGAACAATGAAAATTTTCATACAATTTTAGTTCAATGACACTGTCTCACAGCAGATCTAAAATTTAATTAAATTATCACAAAGATATAATAACATATTTGTGGTATGAATAATTCAAAGCAAATACGTACAAATGTAATTAACGATGTGTTTGGTTTAGGTATAATCCTAACGCAAATAGCAGACATTCCTATTAAATCGTCGTTCTAATTATTATGTGCTGAGTTATATGTGGTCTCAAGATAGACTACGATATAAGTATAGTATTTACCCAAAACGTAACATACTGGCAGAGGGCGCTTTTCCAATGGAGTGCTGTGTCGGAAAATTCGACACAGATCGATGTCTTTTGCTGATGGTCAAAGAAAGAATGGTGGGCAAATTAACTTAGACGGTGCGTCAGTAGAAAAAGAGAAAAACATCACATCATCAATCAATACGCATAGTTAATAGGAGGTGGAGGCCTATCTCAGTCCACTAGTGGACGTACGTCTCTCCTATTAACTATGCGTATAGACGCATTAGGAACCAAATGCCGTAATCGCCACACTGGGCAAGCGGGTTGTGGCACGCAGTTAATGAGTCTATTATGATGACGCTGCTGCCAATCATCAATCTTCTATCATAGAATGGTCAGTGATACTTCAATCCCTTATTCAACTCTTATGACACCCACGGGAAGAGTTGGGGTGGTGACAAATCTATTTTTACTGCCCAAGAAAAAATTAACAAACCTAATAAGTAACTTGCATTATTTCATAATCATGCACTTTCAGAATACAATCTCAAGATCACCAACTTAAAACCACTTGAGTTTAGATACATTTTATTTTTTATTTAGTTTTATTTTAGATTTTATCTAGTTTTAGTTTAGTTATGCTTTTTAAATTAGATACATTTTTAGTTAAAATTATTGATATATAACGTACAACTAAACCGTCGAACGTGTTTCACGATAATTATGTGTCTAAGACAACAAATGTTAATTAAAATCAGCCATTTTTGTTTAGGTACATTTTTTTCGTTTCTACTGGCGCATGGTATATATTATGTGACCGACTCCAAAGATGTCTTTGGATAGCTTATGTTAAGGTCTATAACATTTTTATATTGGCGGGAACTTCGAAATATATGTGTATAACAAATAACGGCACTTAACTTACTAAGTTACATATGACTCATATGAGTGACCGACAGTTATACAGGTTGGAGATAAATATGGAGTGTAAATATCTATCTATGTCCAAAGATTAGATAGAAATGGAATCGATCCCTTTTTCTCGCATCCTGTATGTTTTTACAAATAATTTGAACGGAGCCTATGTTCAGCAGTGGATATTTTATGACTGAAATGATGATGACGTTGTTTTTTTTTAAAACCTCTTTAGGCTACTTTGATTTGCGGAGCAGTACGGGAGCAAGCAGCTGCCCTTACTGACCCGCTGTCTGTATAACACTTGCGTTATTATTTATAACCCATTATTTGTTCTTTATATTTATTTTTAATGATATTTATCCTAACTTGCTTAAAATCTAAAAAAGGTAACTGTAGCAGTACGTCGTTCGTCTGCAGTAATGTCTTAATATGTAAAAAAAATATATTAGCCCCAAATCTTCTCGCGGGTGTCGTAAGAGTCGACTAAGGGATTGAAGTACCACTGACCATTCTTTAATAGAATATTGATGATAGGCAGCAGCATCATCATAGTGGACATATTCCTGCGATCGCCAACCTGGCGATTATGGGCATTTACCTCCTAGCGTGTCCGTGCGCATAGTCCAGCAGTGTACTGAGCCTCTAATGAATGAATGAATTTGTAAATATTAGTTTTTGAAATGCAAAATGCTAGTATTAACAAAATCCGTGTCGAAACTCCGACCAAATGGAACGCGCACCGCGCCGCGGCCGGGTCGATACCGCGCATGCGCTCATCTCGCCGCAGTATTGAATGAACCCATTCATGGCGCAACTGGTGCCTTGAGAATGAAATCCTCCTACAACTACGTATACCTGCCTCTTGTATACGAAACGTCGTAAGCGCCGGACGCCTGTTGGAGGTTGTGATGTTTTGGATCGGAGTTCGGGAGTATATAGTGGGGAATATTGCATATTATGAATGGCCGTTGGTTATATAATATGCTAAGTTGTTTCGTATGTTAATTGGTATTTTGACTCCACCTATTGCTGGTTTTTCTTTTGTTGGTGACTTTTAAATAGGTATAGCTTATGAAATACGACATGGTATTATCATTTTTTTTTATTTAATATTTGAAAGGTTTGGAAGGTATAATAAAATTAACGCAATGTCTTAATTTTTATAATTACCAAATTATTGCCCATAGGTATAATGATCAGCCGTTAATAATGAAATTCATGAATGACTTTAAAAGTAATCTATTTACACGTGAAATAATAAATGCGATCAAATTAAGTACCTATATCATCGTTTTTCTATATAAGTTTTTAGCTAACATGGTCATTTCTATTATTAATATCGCTTAAAACGGGATATTTACCATCTAAATTAAAATCATTGAGCACCCAATATTTCGGCAATGTTGCAAATGCCATCTTTCATGAAATAACTGACGATTTGCGAGTTTTCTTCGAAAACATTGATTTGAAATAGAATAGTACATTTTTATACAAGTGCAAAAAAGAAGTTTTTACACGTGCACAGAGGTCACGGTAGTAGCTAAAATTCGAATAAATTGATGATCTACTTTGACTGCTTTTTTTAGCAAGGAGAGTAGTTTATACTACGTAGTTTTAGAAAACATAAACTATTTGGCATGTGTGGGAATAAACATCTTTGGTATAAGCTTTCAAAGTTAAATTATTAAAGTTATTTCATGCATGACGCTCGAACGCGTTATCTAAAAGTGCAATATTTACTCGTCGTTTTAAAATCGATTATGTACATAACTGGTTTAGTGAAAACTATAATTATTTAAATGGAGGTACACCAGGGTATTTTCTATCGTTTTTAATAACATTTTATTATTTTCCCTGTCGCTATTTTATTATAATATTTATTTTGCGCGAGCCATCAAAACAATCAATGACGATTTCGATTTGAGAAATATATCGAAGCTTTTAGTTTAGAAACCCTTCGAGTCCCTTAATGATTCATATGTCGTTTTGTAGCCTAGAAAGTGCTTTATCGTGAGCAAGTGATAATTCTACCGAAGATTGCCGAAGGTCTTGGCGGTAGCCTTTTTACGAAACTGAAATTTAAGGACAAATAAGCATACTTAATGATTTTTAAGAGCGAGGAGGGGGGAAATCAATTGCTCGTTCTCACGTAACTTGTTTTTAGGGTTCCGTAAGAAACTAGGAATCCTTATGGTTTCGCCATATTCGTCTGTCCGTCTTCCGCACCATAGCTCAATGGCCGTTAGTACTATAGTGTGGGGTATCGTTGAATAGGTCTTTCAAAAACCATAAGGGTCCCAAAATAAAGTTTTTTTACCCACATTTTCAAGAATATAATATATAATAACAAGTAACACTGATTTGCTCATTAAATTTTTGCTGACATCCGATCTATACATAACTGGTTTACGAAATTTACCTCACAAAAAGTAGGAATCTTTATTTAAAGCTTATATTTCGCTTATTACAGATCAAATACAATCTTAATATAACATTACGTACTGTTTTTTAGACTTTTATTGCGACTTTTGAATTTTAAGCACTGTTATTTGAACGCCTGACCACTGTGACGTGTATCGAACGACTTTTTTCATAACAAGTTAAATTTAAAAAGAGAAATTTACGCAAAGTTTACTTTTCCGCACTAGTTAGAAAGAAGTATTTTCTGATACCCTTATTACTTCTTAAAGACCTATTCAACGATACCCCACACTATAGGATTATAGTCAATAAAAAAAAAAACACTTTGTTGGCGTGATTAATATGTACCTACACCTACCTATACTTATACCTACGAAATTGTCAATTTACTAAAGGTGCTCCCCACTCTACGAAATTTGATCGTTACACAAAACGTGATTGGTTGATTTCGTAGAACGGCGGATAGAATAGCGAATGCTCTTTTGGTTTGAAAGCACCTTTACAGTCACTGAGCTATGCTGGGAACAGACGGACAGTCAGTCCTAGTTTAGGTACTATGAAAAGGGTTCCTGATTTACTACGGAACATTAAAAAACTAACTTCAACCGATTTCTCCAAGATTCCATCATCATACCCCGACTGTGTGCCATCGGGACCATGTCAAGGTTATACCCGTTCTATAAAAAATAAATCGGTTCACGATTCTCAAAGATAACCAGTCACATACAAAAATCTACTAAATGGGGACCTCCTCCTTTTTAGAAATTAGTAAAAAACTACTCGAATTGTCATCATTCTGTGTACGTGGCGTGACGATATTGGCATCAAAAGTAGTCACTAAATACACGTGATTTCAACCTGTTCGCAAGCCTATCAAAAATCCGGGACATAACACCCCGTGATACAAGAGAAACATAATTAAACATGTTTCTATTGTTTCACGGGGTATTATGTCACGGATTTTTGATAGGCTTGCGCGGGAGTAGGTGATTATTGAGCGTTTCGAATCTTCGATCGAAACTCTCAATAATCATGATTGATTCGTGTGTTAGGATCACGTTGTCATTTGTTAGTGGTTATAAACAGGTTTAAACGAGTTTCCATTTCATTGTTCAGAAAATCATCACATCGCATAGACGTTAGCAAACTTACAAATTATGAAGTTTGTAAAGCAAGCACAGTCATTAGATTTATATAAAAATTATTCAGTTTCCAATAATAAATTATATTTACGGCACGGTAAACTTTTACCAAGCACTATTCGCTGTCTAATATGCGGTCCTTCTAACTGCGGAAAAACTAATTTAATTATCGGACTTCTAATGCATGATAACGGATTGAGGTTTCAAAATGTGTATGTTTATTCTAAAACTTTGTTTCAACCGAAATACTTATTTCTAGAAAAAGTTCTTCGTCGGGTACCTGGGGTTTCGTTTTTCAAATACAATGAAAATGAACAAGTTTTAAATCCAAATCAAGCAAAACCAGATTCAGTCATGATATTTGATGACATTGCATGTGAAAAACAAAACAACGTTCGAGATTATTTTTCTATGGGACGTCACTGCAAAATAGACAGTTTTTATCTTAATCAAACGTATAGCAAAATTCCTAAACAGTTAATAAGGGATAATGCAAATCTTATTATTCTTTTTAAACAAGATGAAACTAATTTGCGTCATGTATATAATGAACATGTAAATACAGATATGCCTTGGTCTCAATTCAAAGAAATGTGTGCTAAAATATGGTGCACACCCTATAATTATTTAGTTATAAATAAAGACTGTGAAAAAAATAAAGGATGCTACAGATTGAATTTCGACACGTTCATTATTCTTAATTAATATTAGCATATAAAACCTAGCACAATACGATGCTCATCATTTAACATTTTAATTTCTTCGAAGAAACAACATTAATTGCGGTAACCATGGAAAAAGATACTAAACGAGAGATTATTAAGTCGGCAGATGCTGTTAAGCGTAAACTTAAAATGTTGCGTGATATGTCTACTGAAAATCAGAACTTTCTCGAGTCAATTCTTAAGCCGATCACTCAACCTCTCAATCAAATAGCTGATCGAAGTGCTTTAGACGGAAGAAAGAAGCATGTATCTGATTACCATAGTACACCGAAAAAAGTAAAGTATGATTTGAGTGACACTAAACCAAGTTCATCTCATGATGACACGGTTTACGAATTAAACCGTCCAACTACTAAAGACGAAAAACTTCAACAAGATGAAGAAGATGCTTCGGATTTGAGTGACAAGAGTGAAAAAGAAGACGATGAGTCTATTATGGTTACTTCCGATGAGGAAACTTTTGAGAGCATTTCCAGTTTAGATCGAAACTATTCATCTCCGCTTTCATTTTCTGCAAAAGCATTTGAAGATGTGCCTTATGGAGATGTGCCCTATGTCAGAGTTTGTGAGAGTACAGAGAATCTTGCTATTGGTGACGGTTTAAAATGTCTTTTAAAGAAAGTGAAGCCTAATATAGATTATGTGTATTGGGATGATCCAAACGAGTTAGTTGATAGGCTGAAGTTATTAATAGCTTCTCGAGAAGCCGGTAATACCGGTCTTGATAACGAGATTATATCGATAGTTGAGGAATTACGAGAAAGTAACATAATTCAATAAAACAAGAGTTTTGTTTATTATAATATCAGTTTACCTTGATACACAGTCAATAGCGGACGGATTATGAATATCGACAAATTTGGACACCACGTTCATAAGCGATTGCGTGTAGATCAAAGTTCTGATGCATTACAGAAGACGCAAAGCGGAGATTACAATTTACGGTCAGCAAGACTTAAAGGTTTAACATCCCCGCTTACGAACGATGAAGCGGTTAATAAGGAATATGTAGATCATATAAATAAATCTATTCAGACTAATTTGGCTAATATCATACTGCGCCTTCAACACGTAAACTCTAGTTTGAAGGAAATTGAGACAAAGTTTTGCACCAAGGAGGAGGTTATGAAAATTTTAAAGGAGAGTAAACAATGAGCAAGCAAGATATTGTAAACGAAATTCATAAAGATGCAAGAAGAAATTTTAGGCGCTGCCCGGTGATATTAAGGGGCATCAATGATTTGTGGCAAGCTGATTTGATCGATATGATTAAATTTAGTTCCGTAAACAAGGGATATAAATATATTTTGGTTGTTATTGACTGTTTTTCCAAATATGCGTGGGCTGTACCTGTAAAATCAAAAACTAAAACAGAAATAGCGCTGGCGTTACTGAATATTTTGGGTTCTAATCACATTCCACGAAATTTACAAACAGATATGGGTAAAGAGTTTTACAACGATGTATTTCGTAAGTTGATGAGAGAAAAACATATAAATCACTACTCTTCGTATTCCACGAAGAAAGCTTCTATTGTAGAACGACTAATAAGAACATTAAAAACCAAACTGTACAAACATTTTAGTTTACTTGGACACTTTAAATGGATAGGATTACCACTAAATAATATAGTTAAAACCTATAATGAGACTAAACATCGGACAACTAAATTTAAGCCGGATGATGTAAATCATACAAATGAGCATGTTGTCAGAAATAACATCTTGAACAAACAAAACAACGTGTCTCAGAAAGAAATTAAGCTTAAAATAGGAGACTGTGTAAGAATAAGTAAGCACAAATCAGCTTTTAAAAAGGGATATACTCCAAACTGGTCTACAGAACTGTTCAATATTACCAAAGTTAAAAATACCAAACCAGTAACCTATAACATTGAAGATTATCGTAAAAATAATATACTCGGCTCGTTTTATAAACAAGAACTGCAAAAAACAGCTCATCCTAATGTATATCTTATTGAAAAGGTTATAAAAAGGAGGGGAAATAAACTTTTTGTTAAATGGTTAGGCCTTAGCGAGGCAGAAAATAGTTGGATAAACACAGTTGATTTAGTTTAATATAAATAAATGTAGTATTCTATTTCTCATCATTAAATAATAAGTGATGCAAGGAAGTGGACTTATTAACAGCGTGATAAATAACCTACCTTTTGAATTACATTTGCCTGGATATAACTATTGCGGACCAGGTACCAAACTTGAAGAAAGATTGTTAAGAGGCGACCGTGGCATAAATCAATTGGACGAAGCCTGCAAGCAACACGATATCGCGTACAGCAATCATTCGGACATAGTTAATCGTCATAGAGCTGATAGAGAGTTAATAAAAATGGCAAAACAAAGACTTAATTCAGCAAATGCTAGCAAAGGTGAAAAAGTAGCTTCATGGTTAGTGAACAAAATCCTAAAAACTAAATTACGCGCTGGTGCTGGAATCAAAACATTTAAAAAGATCGTTTCTAAAATTCGATCGCATATTAAAAAGCAAAAACCAAAAGACGATACATCAACAATTAAGTGTGCATATAAAGCAGCAAGAAAGTTACTTAAAAAACATTCACCTATTCGTTTACCGCGTATTATCCCAATCCCGAAAACTGGTGGAATTCTGCCCTTAATTCCAATTTTTGCCGGGTTGTCTGCTCTTGGCTCGTTAGCTGGCGGTGCCGCTGGTATTGCAAAAGCAGTGAATGACTATAAATCAGCACAAAAGAACCTACAGGAGTCTGAACGCCACAATAAAATGATGGAGTCAATTGCTATTGGCAAGGGCTTATACATAAAACCATATAAGAAAGGCAGTGGTATATTTCTAAACACAACAAAAAACTAGGCAGAAGGCTACCAAGGAGAGCTCTCACAAACATAGATCTAATTCAATTTGGAAGTGACATACCCTATTTCAGAGGTGTTTTCATGCGCGATAATTTACCAAAACGTCCAAGGCGCGTGGAGTGTGCAATTGTAAATTTAGATAGCTCTAAGAATAACGGGACTCACTGGGTAGCCTATGTGAAATTAAATGCGTATTGTGAATATTTCAATAGTTATGGAGATTTAAAACCTCCCGTTGAACTTATTACGTATTTAAAGGATTATGAAATTTTTTATAATTATTGTGCGTATCAAAAATTTGATACTGTAAATTGTGGACACTTATGTTTAAACTACTTAAGAAACTTTTGGAAAAAACAATATAAAATGTAAAGCATTACGTGAAAATTACCAGTTTACAAAATGTCGTTCACCTTATCTGTAACGGGATTGACTTCAACACTTACTACAAATTATTCTCCTCCTTTACAGTTGAAAGGAGAGTATGAGTGCGGACTTTTATATTTTTCAACTTTTAATTCAATACCAAACATTGACAGTAGAAATAATAAATTTTGTTATGGTGATAATGAATGCATTGAAATACCGGAAGGATCATATGAACTCGAAGATATTGGCGATTACATAAAAGATAATGTCAAAAATTGCACTTTCAAATTAATTTGTAATAACAATACACTGAAAACGAAATTATTTTGTTCAAAAGACGTTCATTTTGAAAAAAAACACACGATCGGGAGAACTATTGGTTTTGGAAATGAAATACTTAAAGCTAATATAATAAACTGTTCACAATATCCGGTTAACATTATATCAACGACCGTCATACGGATCGAATGCGATATCGTTAGTGGTTCATTTGTTAACGGAAAACCTAGCCATATAATTCATGAATTTGTTCCTAATGTGCCACCTGGATATCGAATCATAGAAGTGCCACGAAACGTAATTTATTTTCCTGTGAACCAAGATACTATAAGTTCAATTAATGTGCGCATCCTTGACGCGAAAAACCAATTGATAAATTTAAGGGGAGAAGATATTCAGTTATATTTTCATCTCAAGAAAAAAGTGTAATGATAGACTTTAATAAAAAGACGCACTGCCCATCTAGAAGTTTTAGTTTGAAAACAGCTGTGAAAAGGAAAACACCTATCAAATTAACAAAGGAAAACATAAAGTTTTTGAAACTAATTGGACTATTAAAATGAGTGAAATACTTGACGTTGCTGAGTCTTTTGCAGAAGACAATGCTATTGAAAGCTACGAAGTTCATTCATACAGCCTTATGTAACAACGTTTAATAACAATGATGAAATTCGGATACCTATTAATCAACAAGATTTATATGTCTTACCGTGTGCTAGTACCTTATATTTAAAAGGATCCGTAACGATAATAAACAGAGAATCTAAACTTAAAGTGAATAGCATTCAATTCACTAATAATCCATTTCTATTCCTGTTCCAAGATATTCGTTACGAATTGAATGGGGTTGAAATCGACAAAGTAAAAAATGTAGGTATCACCACCACCATAAAATCTCTGTTATCTATGAATAGTAACGAATCCTCGATGTCAAAGGCATGGGGGTGGGACTTGAATGGTACAAAAAATACACACGACGGCCGATTTGCTGTGTCGTTGCCTTTAAACAAAATTTTAGGGTTTGCAGAAGACTTTAATAAAATAATAATAAATTGTAAGCATGAGTTGATTTTGCTACGAAGTAATACAAATTTAAATGCAGTACAACTTAACACAAATGAGGTATTAGAGGATATTGTTATTGACAAAATTGTTTGGCGCGTGCCACATATTAAAGTATCAGATCGCCAACGATTACACATGTTAAAGTTGATAGAAAAGGACCGTCCGCTCAACTTAGCTTTTAGGAATTGGGATTTATATGAGTATCCACTGTTACCCAAAACAACTAAACATACTTGGGCAATCAAAACATCATCTCAGTTAGAAAAACCACGGTTCGTTGTGTTAGCTTTGTCGACCAACAGAAAAAATAATTCTAATGAGGATTTCTCAAGGTTTGATCATTGTAATTTACGCGAAGTCAGAGTATTTTTAAACTCTACTTATTTTCCATACGAAAGTTTAAATGTGAAATTCGAGCACGACAACTATGCAATATTATATGAACAATATACAAGGTTTCAACAGTCATACCATGGACGTCGTGCCGAACCGTTGTTAAACATACACGACTTTAAAAAGTGTGCATTATATGTTTTGGATACATCAAGACAAAATGATCGTTTGAAGTCGGGACCTATAGATGTGAGAATAGAAATCGAGAGTGATTCAGAAATTCCTGATAATACATCTGCCTTTTGTTTAATATTTAACGATTGTATTGTGGAATATAAACCATTGAGCAGTTTAGTTAAAAAAATATCATGAATATAAATAGCTACATTGTGGATATACAAGGCTTCAAGGATTGGCAGAATAAATTCATTATTAAAGAGTTGGCTTTGGCTACCGATGACTTCACTCTAGTGTTTTCAATAAAACCACCATAAGGGCGTTTTCACAAACCGTTGTTGAAATCACCTTGTTATTTAATTTGGTCAAGTTTAGGATTATTCGACTCAGAATCACGAGCTCATTCGATTTTGTTAGGAGAAAAAATGTGTCCCATAATTTTCATACAGTTTTCATTTCTTCCATTACGCTACCGCCTTTGAGCATCTATGAAAAAACGGTATCGTAATGGAAAAAATATTTTGGGACATTTTTTTCTTATATTAGAATCGAAAGAGCTCGTAATCTTGAGTAGAACGAGCCTAAACTTGTCCGAATTAAATAACAAGGTGATTTCAACAACGGTTTGTGAAAACGCCCATATCCGTACTCACGTTTGTCACTCGAAGAACGTAGACACGTGTGCTGGATCGAAAAAACGTTTGGTTTTCGTTGGAGCGAAGGTCATATCGATTATAGACATTTTAAAAATATAATAAAGCCTTATCTTGAAAAAAAGAAAATATATGTAAAAGGCCTAGAAAAAATTAAATGGGTTCAAGAATTATGTGACAATTGTGAAGTAATTGACATCGCACAACAAGGTTGCCCAAACTTTTTAGTACTGTATAATACGTTCCTCAAACAAAAATATAAACTTTCTAGTTTTGAATATGTAATTGATAAGCACTGTTCATTAAAAAATGTAATTTGTATTAAGAAATGGATTGCTGAGAATGCTGATCTTTTTTGTAAATAAATTGTTAATTAAATACCTTATTTCTTTTATTTCATATCGGTTGTACCTCCTATCATAAGACTAGAAGTATACAATGTTCAGTTCGTATTACGAAACTTTGTTTCATAACATAATGCACAATTATTTTAACAACATCAAACAGTTTAATAACAATACTAAGAATAAGAACTGAGCATTGAGAATAACGAGGGTTATAAAAAGAAAAACGAATTAAACGGTTAACATTTATTTCACTTGACAATTTCAATACACAGATATGTTTATTTTACATATTTATATTCAGTATTATAATTACGCTAAACCCAATCAATCAATAACTCTAATATAAACGAGCTCCGCGGTAGTAAACGCCTCACTTATTTATCATAGCTATTTTCATACGAGTAGCAAATACTAACGTTTAGTTAATCAAACAGAAAGTGTATCGATATCTAAAAATACGAAGCATGGCCCCAAGAAATAGTTCGAATATTGTCTTTTAATACAATTCGTTTGTCGTCGTTCGAGGATAAGGCAACTTTATTAAGAGATTGAGTAAAAATTTCGTGCTTTATAGATTTAAATAGCGTATTTTTCTTGCGCATCAATTCTTTGTTGAAGAGGATGTTTTTATAATCTCGAAATATGAGACTTTTAACCGCATGTGTCTTCGTACCTTTGGCTTTCTTTAACTGTTTTTCTTCGGTTTGAATGCAGTAAAGTTTTGACCTAAGACCGACAAATTCGACAATTAGTTGACCACCTAGTTCATCCTTAAATAATCCGGGTTCTTTTTTATTTATTTGTTGAATGCCATATATGTTGTTTACTTCGTAATTACTGGTGTCGAAAAGAGATAGGAAGTTCAATTTCAAATCTGTATATATGTCATCTGTTTTAATAAAGTACAAAAAAGAATCTGTATCAGTATAGCACATACTAACATTTTTTCCGTAATACGGTTTTATATGTGAATAGTGAAAGTTGTACATATGAGATTTTGATATTTCCAAAACAGTGAATCCTATATAGATTGGTTTATCAAGGGTAATTATTTCAGGGTTCATTTGAATGGCAACTAAATTTTCAGTAAACACACTTGCACTATGGAAATTAGGTCGCGCTATTAACACTTCAGCACTAGTTCTTTTCTTCGTTTTATTCGTACTATCGTTCCATTGATTAACCAACATCACGTTCGTCCTATTTTCTGTAGCTTCTAATGTTTTCCCGAATAGGCTGTTATTGAGGAGTTTATAGAAATTCATCTGAAATTCCGATTAGTTATATAGCGTTTTTTCTCAACTCTGTATTTAACTCGATATACTGTTGAATAAATCGACTTTGTTTGAATTGAATAGCTCTATGGATCTTTTTAAGCTTTAATCCATGTCTCACGCAGGTTTTTAAATAAATGTAATGTATAACGTACTCATATTTGTCGTAAAGGTTTGGGATAAGTTTAGAAGTCTTAGATCCAGGAGGCGTAAACTTTTGAGGACAAAATGGAAAATCATTATGTAAATTATGTAGACTTTCAGGATACTCTAAATCTACTTCTAAAATATAACCGTGGGGACTGTCATCTGGAATTTCTAGAAAATTAATGTTTTCTATTTCATTTTTGTTCAATAACTTAAAATCGGCATATGGTAAATAACTGCACATTGCATAACCGTACAGGTTATTACAATCTATATAAAACAAAAACGAATCTGGAGCAGACGCGTTATAAAAGGGTAGATACTTATTATTTGCGCGTGCGTATCTAGTCGAACAAAGACAAATACCTCCGCGGATACCTTTTTGAATCATTCTTATTATTTCGAGGTCACTTATGAGCTCTAACTGAACATCCGTAATGCGTAACATAGCATCAAAACTTAAACTTGGGGCTGTCATGTAAAAAGCGGGATCTAACTTATAGTTCACCAAAGAGGTCTGTCTGAAGTTCTCGAATATATCAGCTTGTAACGTATCGACATCAAGTGAAGATAATTCTTGCTTTCATTCTTTTTGTAGGCGTTCGATTTAAAATATCATGACGTCGCCGCGTACCACGTGACCTACAATTGTACGTCAGTGTTTTCATTCAGGATACTATGGCATTAAACAGAGCGGGTAGAATTTCAACCAATCAGATTCGAGCTAGTTTATTGTTAGCCAATGGTAAAAGATGTTCAGTATGAGGTGATTCAAAGACGTCGAATGAACGAACAATTGAGGGATTGAGGATGAGAGTTGAGAGAATCTGACTTAAGGGAGTGTAAGGGGTATTCGTGGCTTTTTCGTCGGCAGAGCGTCGAGTCGTAAGGAAGTCAGTGAGTTTAGTTCGTAAGGCATATCGTGTTTAGAATTGTTCACAGATATAGCAGGCAGGCTTTACGGCAGCGGAGGCATAGGGCGAGTAACACCATTCCTGGGCGTGATTCGAAGATAGAAATGCGGTACCACCCGGCATTTGGGCGCACAAAGGATGCACCACATGGATATGGTACGTCGCCTCTGGCATTCTTTATATTTATAGGAATTGCTTTGTGATTTGTAGAATAATAGGTGCATCGAATCATACGGGATTCCAGCGATATGTTAGAAAGTGGGTAGATTCAGATTCGGTTGAAAATGAAATGGATACGTTGTTCTTTGGAGATGAACGTGCCCGAATATCTAGTTTCTATTATGTGTGTTCAATTGTGTTTTAAATCGTGTTTATTCATAGTTTAAATATTGAATAGTTATTATTCCGATATACTTTCGACAATGCTTTATAGAATTACTAAGTGGTAACGAATCGTACTGGTCGATTAGTAATGACTATAAGTTTACGGCAAACCGACACAAGGGCGAACGTAAGTTATCTAATATTCAATTAATACGGATTGAATTAGTTTTAGCTTGTAGTTGGGGTCCAGCTTGTGTGAGGGTATCTGGATACAGGGCCCGTGTCTGGATGGTTTTCATGCAAGTTGAATCTTAAATTGCAATCTATGACAGGAACATAATAATAAATCATTGCTTGTGGTCGTTGTGTGTACGGTTGATTTAACTAATTTGCTTTTATAATGTTCATCGTAACAACAATACGAACATAATCGAGTAACATTTTAATAATGTAACATGGCTATCTAAATATTTCTGTATTAATTATTCGGTTGCCGTATTCTTTAGTCGACAGTAGTAAACCAGTGGAACGCGCAGCATCATGATTCATGTAGGTTGTATAGATAAGCCACGTGTTAACACGTTCAATGCGGTAGGGGGTCTTCGACCTCCTACAAAATATGGTTAATTACGATTTAAGCTAATTGCTGCAGCGGAGGTGTGAAAATATGATACTTACCAAGTTAATAATTTAATAAACTGTTTTATAACTGCGTTTTACAAATACTTGGATTCGTTAATAATTGTTTATTAGATAAAGCTTATTATAGTTTATTAGTTTCAAACTAAAATTAAATAAAACTATTTAATTTTTGTTTGAATTCAGTTCACTCTACTTAGTTATAACACCATAAACATTAACATTATCCTTGAGTTATGGCATTATTTTAGTAGACTGTTATATCTAACGCGTTCACTGCGGTTGGGGGTCTGTCGACCCCTTACAAAGTATGGTTAGTTACGTATGAGCCTAGCTAATTGCCGCAGAGAAGGTGTCAAGATAATTATTTTCCGTATTAAATGACAGCCCCATTATATTATAGTGTACAAATGTTGGTAGGTAATTAAATAAAATATTTCTCATTTCCGGTCCATGTCCATCGGCGAGAGGCATAATTATATCACATGCGTGATCAAGGGTGTGGAGATATCTGCAATTACATCAGCATCAAATACTCCATCGGTCGCAAGTGACGCTCAAAGGCGTCTGCCATTTTGTCTTGACTGGACTCCGTTGAACTGGTGTGTTGCTTCTGGTTTATTTAATAGTTAGGATTATCTACCCTTCAAATTAATTAATTGTGTGCCATATTGAAAAATATTTCTAAACTTAAATATATTATATTAATGTTGTGTAGAGCGGGCTAGGATCTGGTTAATTGAATCCCACAATTTAATGAGTTAATTGATTTTTATTTAGAGTTATGATTTATTATTCATCGATTAAACAGAACATTTACTGGAGAATAATTGCTTGATTAGTTTTGGTATTTCAATCACTCTTTTAGTATTTTTCTATTATTCCGTTCAATCATAATCTGTGATGACTCCGTCGAATTGGTGTGTTGCTTCTGGTTTATTTAATAGATAGAATTATCTACCCTTCAACTTAATTGTGTGCCATATTGAAAAATATTTCTAAACTTAATATATTATATTAATGCTGTGGAGAGCGGGCTAGGATCTGGTTTAATTGAATCCCACTATTTAATGAGTTAATTGATTTTTTATTTAAATTTATAATTTATTATTCATCGATCAAACAGAAAATTTCCTGAACAATAATTGCTTGATTAGTCTTGGTATTTGAATTACTCTTTTAGTATTTTTCTATTCTTTCGTGCAATCATAATCTGTGATGACTCCGTTGAACTGGTGTGTTCCTTCTGGTTTATTTAATAGATAGGATTATCTACCCTTCAAATTAATTAATTCTGTGCCACATTGAAAATTATTTCTAAATTTAAATATATTTTATTAATGTTGTAGAGAGCGAGCTAGGATCTGGTTTAATTGAATCCCACTATTGAATGGTCTAATTGATTCTTTATTTAGAGTTATAATTTATTATTCATCGATTAAACAGAACAGGCAATAATTGCTTGATTTGATTTTGGTATTTGAATTGCTCTTTGAGTATTTTCCTATTATTCCGTTCAATTATAATCCGTGGTCAAAATTATTAACTTCTTATTAATACCTGTTATAAACATGATATTTTCTACTTTCCGGTGTTTCGTGCGTACGAGAGAGAGGGCGCCATGTACAGACGGCATCACGACACCGCTACACACGCGCTTCGTGTTGGGTCGACACTGCTCAGCTACTCTATACATTACGGCGCCATATACAGCTACTGCATCTTTGCGCTACTGCTCACGTGAGCTCTACGTGTTGCATCGCCACAGTTATACCTACATTATAATCGTCCGTTTAAGCGCATATCGGTTTCATTTAGAATTAAGGGTATTTTAGATTTAACATCTACCTACGACATAACTACGATATTCTAATATAATACATAATTATTGCTGGTTACATCGTCTTGATTGGCAATGCACTGCTATTCAATATCTTTATGCTCAATGTGATAAATAATGGCTGTGAGCAGTTCCTCCAATTACTTGACTTATTTGGATGCGACTCTTTGTTAATGAATCGCGCAGTAATTCAAGTAATTAATTATAAATCGTTGGTCCATCAATAGTATATTAGAAACTATGAATGCGTGATTCATTACGATGATTACAAACGGTATAACGTAACGTGTGCGTTATGAAGTTGAGACTCTTATGACGTGATCTAGATTTAATATTGGCAACAAATTGATTGTGGTTCAAGAAACTTATTCTGAAACGTTTAAGTCTATATTACCCTACTGTCAATTAAAGCTATCTACATCAGATAACGGTACACATAAATTCACAGAAATTATTAAAATGCTAAATTGATTATTCTGCATTGGAATTGACCGCATTTAACACTAACGTTATAGTTAATAGGATCCGCAATACATTCCTTTGATAATGTGATGCAGTACAGTTACTGTTGATTGTTGAAGGTATGGTCGTGGCGGTTTATAGTGTGTTCTTATGAGTCATCTAGTTTGTTAGGCGACCACGAGTTTCATGGTAGAACTGCGGTCTTTATTTGAGGTTCGCGCGAGATCCTTGAAAAGGGTGATTCGCACAACTTTAACTCGCGAAGTAGAATGCTTGCCCGGATCTATTCGGTCAAGACATCTAATTAGCATCCGATCAGAAATCTGTATCTTTGTTTGCTAACATTTGTAGTTAAAGACCCCAATTATATATTTATAACCAAACTTTTATACCATATGGGCGAGACTATAAAGTGTGAAGCTTAACGATCTTACAGACTATTGACTAGGTTGTCTCATGCCTTCGGGCTGGGCTTGCTACCATGGAGCTTGAATAATACTGAGCATTGATGTGCAATTCTCAGTAGTATGGTCATATTTGGTCCGTCCTTGCGTAATACGGTTCCTGAATAGAAAGTCGTCGATGGGGTCGGGCATTACATTCCTTTGATAATGTGATTCAGGCTACTGATGATTGTTGAAGGTGTGATTATGCCCGGTTTATGGGGGTATTCTTACATGTCATCTAATTTGATAGGAGACTACGAGTTTCATGGTAGGACTGCGGTCTTTATTCGAGGTTTGTGCGAGATCCTTGAAAAGGGTGATTCGCACATTCTACACCGCGAAGTAGAATGCTTGCCCGGATCTATTCGGACAAGACATCTAATTAGCATCCGATCAGAAATCTGTACCTTTGTTTGCTAACATTTGTAGTTAAAGACCCCAATTATATATTTACAACCAAATTTTTATACTATATGGGCGAGATTGCAAGTGCGAAGCTTAACAATATTACAGACTATTGACTAAGTTGTCTCATGCCTTCGGGCTGGGCTTGCTACCATGGAGCTTGAATAATACTGTGCATTGATGTGCAATTCACAGTACTGTGGTCGAATGGGGTTCTGTTATAGGTAATGCGGATTCTGAATAAGACAGCTTGTCTCATAACATTATGGGAATCTTTAAGTCATACGACATACATACTAGAATATTATATCACGTTAATTATAATTGTAAAACATACTACCTACAAATATATTATATATGTACATATGAACATCTTGAGAGGGATATTGTCACATTCTTATTCTTAGTCTCGGAATTTGTATCTTCGGATCTATTCCTAGCGTTTGGATATTCTTGGTATACTGACATACCTGAGGGTTTTGCATCGGCTTGCAGCTCTAAATACCCAATATGGTTTATATAGAATCGGTCCACGCTGAGGCTCTCGTCCAGACATTGCCCTTGATATGTATGGGCTTATTAACACTGTATAAAACATAATCGTCATCTATTTAATAAGTTAGTTTTAAGCGGTTTAGTAGTATACATATTCAAATGTGATATCACGTTAATTATAATTGTAAAACATACTACCTACAAATATATTATATACAATGAACATCTTGAGAGGGATATTGTCACATTCTTATTCTTAGTCTCGGAATTTGTATCTTCGGATCTATTCCTAGCGTTTGGATATTCTTAGTGTACTGACATACCTGAGGGTTTTGCATCGGTTTGCAGCTCTAAATACCCGATATGGTTTATATAGAATCTGTCCACGCTGAGGCTATCGTTCAGACATTGCCCTTAATATGTAAGTGTTTATAATAACGGCTTAGTATTAAGATTGTGTAGAATATTCAAATGGCTTGGATAATATTGTGGTTGTTGGAATATATTTCGGACATGGACTTTGTAACATTTCTCATACCTCAGAGGATTTGGGTTATTACTTATCATAATGTTGTCCAATTTACCACTAGATGATCATGCTATTATCAATATTTTATTATATTAATTTTTATTTTTTCGTGTGTGTGCAGGTTAACCTTTGGCGTCAGGTTTTTGTACCGTCATGTTTTCCTGACTTAGGTATTTGGCCCTAGCAATCATGACGGTGTATCTCATGAAGTCCTACCCAGACCAAATGAGATACAGAGCTTGTAGAGTCCTTAGATTTAATTGTAAAACTAATAAGAAATTTTAATTTAATAAATATTTTCTTTTTCCTCTCTATACCTTGTTTATTTTATACTTTTCCCTAAACTTTAGATTTCCCTATTACACAGCTTTATTGGAGCTTCATAGTTTTCACATTTTCAGTAATGAAGCTTATAATCATGTAGGAAGTTACAAGCTAACAACAAAACGTCTGTTTGAAGATATAAGTCTGTATAATGTCCTAAGGTCTTAAGGTTAAATACGTTCCATACACGCTTAGCATGCTCATAGACAGAGTTTAGAATATTACCTTTGGTTAATGAGTTGTAAAAACTATGTTGGGGTGGTAATTTTTTTTCCTCATAAGCATCCCAAGAAGTAATGTAATCGTACGGATATACACCTTTTACTCTAAGTAGATCAAATTGGTGACGGACAGGAAAAAACCTCTCTAAGTGTACAAAGTCATGGTCATTTAAATCTACTGCTAATTTTTCCAAACTAGTTCCTAAAAATTTGAAAGAGTCAACGAAACGCACTGGCCAAAACTCATTTTCACCTATTTGCAAGAATTTCGTGAATGATATGTAATTTTCCTTATTTTTCGCAATAACTTTTAAACCGCCTTTCATTTCTCCTAACTCACGAATAAACAAATGGCAGTCGTAACCCGATAGATTATGGAAAAAACAGCTAACAAACCTTGGAAGGCGAAATTGGATATTACAAAACGAATGAGCAGCGCCTCTAAAATGGCCAGTTAAATGACAATGATCTCTTACTTTATCATCTAATAATAATTTATTACAAATAAAGCAACACTTTGCTTTCTGAAACTGAATCTCCTCTTCCGCCGTAAGTTTTAATGGCGAGGGGTGCTTATAAATTTCACTAATCAAACCTATATCCTTTTTTAAATATTCGAGAAATTTTTGTACACAATCTTGCCCTCGATAACTTATATATTTATTAAGGGAATTGTCATAGGAACATACAATATAATATGCAAATGCAGCCGGGATATGTTTCCGTAACGAGCTAGTACATTTCGAATCAAATACGTCAGACGAGATCGGTTGTAATATGCATTCAAAATCTGCATATACTACAAAAGGCATAGGTTGCATTCTTTCATAGTTCTTAAACTGAATAAAGGAACCAGGATTTGGTAAATGGGTGGCAACGCGGCCGCATATGTGTTTGTTCAATTTATCTGCGGTGTGGAAAAACAACAAACATTCTTCGCAAAGAAATATTTTCCCGTTGTGTTTAGTTAACTGTTTTTTTTAAAAGACGTGCTAAATTTTTTATTAAGCAATAATGTGATTGGTTACCATTTTCCAACATTAATAAATTGACATGATGTTTTTTCCTTTTGTCTGTTTTGTATAGCGGGCCTACGACCTGGTTTTTTCTTAATCCGTAAACATTAACACTTATATTCCTGTTATTTTTTTCGAATATTTTGATGTCAGAGAGACTAACTGGAAACGACATGTTTTTTGTGTTTAGGTGCTTTTCAAAACGTGGATAAGAGGATATTCGATCCTGATTCTTTTGTACGGGAAATAAGGCCGCAATTATACACCATAAAAAACAGTAATTGTCACTATTTTTAATATTAACGCAAGCCCTCTTAAGTTTAATGGTTTCAGGCAACTCTAAAAATTTAGAAGCTCTTAGGGGATTATATTTGTTAATATTTACTTCTAAATATAGGTTTCGTATAAAACTCCAACCGCTGTCCCTTTCTTGAAATTCGTCAATTTTCTTACATAAAGTATCTGACATCAATGAGAATATTTCTTTGAAATCATAAATTTGATGTATGATTATATTCTTCGTAGCAAATGATTTAATTTCATTTGTCTCATTTTTTGGTAAACAGAATTCAGCAAACAACTCAAAATTAACCTTTATCGACCCGAATGACGCCCGTCTAGCTTCTAGAATTTTTCGAACTAGGCCCCGAATAGCCTTCAAAAACCTATCCGGTGTTTCGAGGAGTGAAATTTTCGGACCACGTACTCTGTACGATGCAATCCTACTGCGAAAGGCACTACTAATTTTTTCAATATCAGGAGTTAGTTGTATAGAATTGTTATTTTTATGTAAGATTGATCGTAGGTGGGCAGAAAAGGCTTTACTTGGGATACTAATATCACACACGGAACAAAATATTGAACTATGCTGCATTGTACTTGCTGTTATATTACACGAGTATTATAGAAACTGGGTTTAGATAGTAAGGAAATAGCCTTGAAATTGTTAATGATTAATTTTATCTGGAAAAAAGGTGCCTTCATCTGTAAAATCTTGCTTACAAAATTTAAGCAAATTATTTACGCCATCTACGGCGGGCGAATTCGAATCAAGTCGATACTTTAAATTAATCAAGGCTTTCTCCCAACGGTCTTGAGGCGTTACGTTTTGAATATCAGCTACGTTATACAATCTAAGTTCAACATAAAGATCACCCGTTAAGGAAGCTGAACGTCGCACGTGGCCTCCGGGAACGCGCCGCGACAGCACCGACGTCAAGGTTCCGGCACGGCGATGCGCCTCTATTGCCTGGTTATCATCTCCCCAATTTGTAAACCACCCATGTTCGGAAGGAGGCGGCACTAGATGATCACTCGATTTCTTCTCTGAGGCTTTCGGCTTTGTTTTTTTACTGAAATAATAGCATTTAAACATTAACATTTTTTTACATTCTAGGTTTGTATGGGTATAATATATGTTACTGTAACACTTCATAATTATTTTAAACGATAAATAATACCTCTTATTTGCGGGCTCTTTCACTCCAGTTTGTTGGGGGCCGCCGTATTCGTTCTCGTCATCTACCATCCAACCGTGGTCCGCATTAGATTTTGGCTTACGTGGAGTGATTTTCCTCTTCACCGTTTTCTTTTGTGGAACTCTATAACAAAGAATAAATATAATGTTAGGTACCTACAACACATAAATCAATCACGTTAAATTACTAGAAAATATGAAATACATGCCTTATAGTTTCGGTTTCATCTGTCGATTCAGTTTCTCGGCTATTGGTACATTTTACGTAGTATTCGCTGTCAGACCTGTAAATGTAAATAATTTGATAAATTACTTAGGAGTCCACTAGTCTCTCAAATTATAACCATAAACCAAATTACAAAAAATGGAAATAAAACAAAATATCATAATATTATTCAAACTTACATACATCATTTCAAGGTGAAGAAGTTCGATGTGGAGTCAAAACGAAGTAGTAACACAACCACTTTCTATAAAGTCAATTAATGAAATGAAAAATGCATTAGGTATTATTATATGGCAAAATCAAGTTATCAGAAGTTAACAACCCATGCTCGCAAATTATAACCAGCACAAAATAACTGAATCGCAAAAACATATGCAGAAACCTAAGTTTTGAAATGTTTCACTTCCCTGTACATAGATATTCACGTCAGCAAATCATGTTTACTGGAAAATAAAACGTATGCCAGTGTCGGAACATCAAAGTATCATCGGGTTACAATACATGCCGACCATAAAGCTTTATTCGTTGTGAAGGCTATAATATATTTTTATCGTATACTATGTTTTATACTTAGCTAATAACTAATAAGGCTTTATTTATAAACGAATTTTGGCGGATCAAATTCAACTTGCTTACCATGGGAAAAGATATAGAAAATGCCGTATCTAATTACTTACTAACGGGATGCGATGCACTTATTTAACAAGAAACAGGTTTGAACCTGTCTATTTGCATGTATTATTGTTTACCGAACTGCATAATATGCAAAAACAGAGTACTATAAAATGAAACTTTTATAAAATAATTTATACTTCATTTCGTGAATTCAAACTGCAAGCACTTCTACTTACATTCAATTGTAAATAAATATTAGGACATACATTAAAATGGTAAGTAATCTTGTTTTTATATATTTTAAGAGGCTTTATTTCATAATATTTCGATCATGTAGTAATATAATGGTTTTTTTTGCAGAGCTCGCAACCAGTTAACTCCACTGATGAGTGCAACGTTACCGTCCTACCATTTTACTCACAATTAAATGAGAACATAAACGAAACTTTAAACTACTCACAAGATATGGATGCTTATTTGAAATATCAAGATGTGCTTTTAAATCCGTCGCAAGAAATCCCGCTAAAGCAGCCAAAACGTGAAAGAAAAAACGCAAAAAAGGGAAAGAGGAAGACAGACATGGGATTAAATTCACACGTTATCAGAAAAGTATCAAAGGGGAAGCGTGTCATAAAAATTCGTATTTCGGATATTGAATCAAGCGTCGAGACCAACGCTGTATCGGTGCAGTACGTTGTGCAAAGTGATTACGACGAGCTACTAAATGCAACCGAAGGTCTAGTGGAAAAAATTGTAAAAAAGTTGAGTGAAGTCATCAGTTATTAAAAATAGTTTTATAATATTAATATATTTTTAGTGCCATGTAATTGTTATAATAACTTAAAAAAATAAATAGGATTAAGCCTTATATTATTTCTTGTTATTTCCATGTCATTAGCCTGTAATTAATAACTATACTTGACTCTTACCTTAGTTTTAAGACCTCAATTATTAAAAACTTGATAAATAAAATAGGTAAAAAGTTAGAGTTAAACAGTAAAATAATAGCTAGTCTATTATGTCCCAGTAAGCTCACATCTAAATAAACTCTCTATTAGTAAATTAAACAGTCTGTTATATTCTAACTATCTCGAATTAGTAAACCGTAAGCTAAATATAGGTACGTAGGAACAATATACCCATTGTATAATGATCAAAATATATGTGTTGATTAGTGTTCAGTTTTGATGATTAAGGTGAATGTCTAAAATGAAATTCCAAAATATGATTAACATCGATAGCAACAAAATTACTAAATAACTAATAATAATGTGCATTCTCGATAGTAACATAACATAAACGTTTGCGTCAATACGAATGACTCCAATTTCAATTAAAATGCAAGACTGCACTTGTTATTGCTGCGAACATAGAAAATGAAATAAGTAACAATTTGTGTTGGTTAATATGAACTTACGATATTTAACATAAAGCTTGAATTTCTGTGTCCATAATTCTAATCTTACGTTCATTAGGAAAAGCGAGGTTCTACATCGCGCTTTTAAAGTTTTCTTCATTCGTTCATATAAATAAAAATCAGTGTGTAATGTTTGCCGGGAAGTTGACGACCGGACGACCCCAACACATGAACTATGCCTCGGATTGGCCACCCGATGTGCATCTTAGTAATGTGTTGAAATTCATGAATAGAACTATGGGGTATTTCATTCTTACGCGGTCGATAAGTTTGATTACCCATACCCGAAGCACAAGGGGTAAGTGCACGTCTGACGAACTTGATCAATTTGTCTGACGTGTTGTGCGAAACGCCATAGCGCCACGCTATGAGGGTCAGTACCAGGAACGCTTCTTGGGGCCCTAGCATTGCTGTCTGAGGGTTGGCCGCCTTAGACAGCGTGTAGCGTTAAGCTTTTGCTGTTTTAGTTAATTATATGAACTTTAAACTCGCTGTTTAGCAGAGTATAAATCAGAATGTCTTATATCTACTGAGCGTTTCAAATCAAACGAACGTAAATGAAAAACTTATATAGGTTGTTTGCGGCAAGTGTATTTAACTGAAATGAAGACAAGCATTTTTCACAGAAAACCTAATTGTGCGTTTGGAATCAAACGAAAACAACCCATAGGATGTTTAGGGCAAGTATTATACGAAACTGATTGAGCATTTCAAATCTCACACAGGTCCTGAATCCTAACACACGAAACCAACATGATTATTGAGAGTTTCGATCGAAGATTCGAAACGCTCAATAATCACCTACTCGCGGGGATATAGATCCAACACGTAAAGGTCCTTTAAATTTTCTGTGTTGTACTACTGCTGCAACCCATTCACGGGCACATCAATAGATATCCGTAAATCGGTCCCAGCAGGCGTATGGAAAAGACTAATGGGCTATGGTCATGGAGGATGGATGGATCAGAGATGGAACTATAGAAAGGAGGTCTGGACACCTGCTAACATTGATTTCTCTTTGCTATCGAGGCTGGCGGTAATTGTACACCGTGTTTTTATTGATTTCCGTTAAATTAAAGGGAAGCTTATTCAGGTCAAAAATAATCAATTTCTCTAAGAAACTAGTATCCTAACTCTACCTATTATTGAGTTATTAAAAAAATAAGTTTAATGACTGAACAAGTGTATTGCAATCTTTATTACATCCTAATGCTACTTATTTTGACATGTGCCGTCAGTCGCCTGAAATTAACTTTTGTGTTATTCTTAAGGTTCTCTCACACTTACCATTTTATTTATTATGTATGAAGAAGAAAAAAACATATTTTTTTCGATGTCGACTAAAAGCTATATACCTGGTAGCTCCAATTAACGTACTAGGCTGTTAAATTTAACGGATTTAAAAAAACACTGCTTATATTGTTATTTATACAGTTATTTATGAAATAACGACCGCCATTATAACAATAATGTTTCCCTGTAGATCTCATAATGCTTTGTGAATGGGATATATTTAGCTCGAGTTGTTTCATTTTCCATATAAATTACAGAATGGACAGAAATAAGGGAAATGCTGCTTCTCAGTATTATTGAAGGAACACTTTTAATAAAAAGTAACTCGTTTTGTTTCAGTGTACAATGTTATTATTGGAAAGCATGGAGTCGGGAAGTTTTTAATTGAATCTTATTTGTAAAGAATAGGAAAATCAAAGAAAGGCTAAGCTTTTCAGTGGAACTAGATTTACAAAGCTGTGTATTTTTGTTGTAAAATGGTTATTGCATATTACGTAATGTTATGTGTATTATAATTCACTGGCTTCGCTTCGAAGAGATCGCTTTTTAGCGATAAGACCGCCCCTTGTAAGGCCTGTACTTAAAATACTGTGTATATTTGTTATTATATTGTTATTAGGGTGTGCAATAAAGAGTATTATATTGTATTGGATAGGTATAGGTAGATTCTTAAAAAGTATATTTTTGTTACAGTATCTTATTTATCTACTCGGGCTTATATCTACTTTACAATACAAATGACGCATAATATTTTAGATTGGACGATTATGGTCAGAGATCGGATTTTTGTGCGACATCTCATACTAAATATCATCAAAATGTCGTAAGTAAGTCACTAAGAATGTCGCAAATTCATCCGATCTCTGAATTTATGGTAGACACACGTCATTCAATGGCTTAAGGTTGTAAGTACCTTCGAAACATTAAATACAGATGTCGCTAGTGATTAGTTTCACAAAAATAATAAAAAAACCTTTTATTTCTTACCATACTCGGTACAATGTCAACAATATATTATTTTATAACATTTTTTTTAACAATAATTATTTGCACATTACTGTCGTCATTATATTATTTGAACGATTATTCTAAATGAATTAGTTAATTGTGAATTGTAGTCGCAAGAACCCCCTCTCAGGTGAAGGCCTCCTCCAGAGATATCCAGCCCGATCTATCCCGTGCTTTTTGTATCCAGTTTTTTCCTACGACTTTTATTATCTCGTCTGACCATCGCGTGTGTGGTTTTCCTGGTGGTCCTGGCCAGATGGTAACTCATTTGACCCATCTATTCGACTATGTCCTGCCCATCTCCATTTTTGCTTTCTTGCGTACCGGAGCGCGTCTATCACGTTGGTTTTTGATCTGATTATAATATGCTGTTGATTCTCATAATTTTTCTTATATTGGTAATACTTCTTTCCATACACCTCTTTGGCATTTAGTGATTTTATTTTTAACATTTTTTAACATTATACTTTTTTTTAGTAAATTTCCATGTTTGTGAGGCGTATGTAAGACATGAAAGTAAGCATGAATCCATGATTTTCTTTTTTAATGTTTCCTGTTCTTTTTTAATAATTCCTCAATATGTGTTTCTGTAATGTTAGTCATTAATTTAGATTTATGGAAATTTATCTCTAGTCCTGTTTCCAGACAAGTATAAAAAAAAGAGAATATAAGAAGCTAGGGGCTCCGCTATAAAATGTGCTACGCACCCTTCTCCTGTTTCATCCATCTCTGGAATTACCCCGAAAATGTAATACAGAACCGTGTAATATTGGGGTAGCAATATGTGTGAGATGTAATGGAGTTTCATACAAAGACACGTGACCATAATATATGGAAATGGTCACGTGACTTTTCTCGCGAATCTGTCATTCTCTTACGTTTATTATTTATCGATTATCGTAAACGATTGCAAGATGACATCATGGTTAGGCCTGCTGGGTGCTTAGCCAAGTTGCCAATCGCTAACGCTTATCCGTCAATCGTAAACGAAAGGCTGCTAACTGTCTTTGTCGCACTAATATGAGAGAGTGACAGAGAGGAAAAACTACGATACGCTACTAAGCGCTAACGATTGGCAACTTGGCTAAGCATCCTGAGCTGTTATGTATGCGACAACCTTAGAGAGAAGGTGTTTGTTTACGCGTAAAATACGAGCATAACTGCGTAGAATGCTGAAATTAAACTTTTCAATGTCATAAAAAGTATAAACAAATATCTTTGAAACTAACAATATGAATGTTAGGTTTCTTTTACAGAGTTTCGTAGGTACCTTAATTTAACTCGGAAAATCTAGAAAATATCTTTGGAAAAATAGAAAAATAACGTCAAAGCCTGAAAGTGACATTATTAGGAGTTGGCTGCCCATCAGAAAATTGATTTATTTTTGTTTATTATTATTATCCTTTATTTATCTCTCTTTTTAAATTAGGTTTTTTATTAAAATGTCTATAAAAGTATTTTTTATGTAATAAATTTTTTAACGTATGTTATTTTAATAAGATGTATTATTATACTGTTTTGAAAAAATAAATCCAGTAATTTTCTTACTGGTTCTTCTCAGGAACGGTGTAGAGTTAGAACCAGTAGTAGATTTTTTTTTCTCTCTTGATAGTGTCAGACGATTCGAAAATGCTCATTAATAAGCTTACTTGAATAAAGAGTAATTTGACTTTGACTTTGAATTTTGCAGAAATGAAGCAATGACAATAAATCAGTTATTATCATGATTACGGTCACCTAAGTCACGTTTGTTTTATGCAAAATTATGCTACTTAAATTATACAAACATGCATGTAGACCATGTTTGTAGGTGGCTCAATATGGAAAGGGCTTATTAACACCAGAAAAAATCATGTCTGCATAGTATACGTAGCATAATTTTACATAAAACCAGCGTGACCTTGGTGACTTTAACCTAAGTTCATTTTTTTTCTTTTATTTTTTTTACATATTTGGAGAACCAACGGCTAAAAAAACAATAATAAAATTTAAACTGGAAACAGGTAGCCAATTATAGGGACTCACAGATAGTAGTAATAGTAGCAGTACGTATAAAATTATATTTCGTAAAACTTAAAACGAAAATTAACATTCATTTCATTCATTAATTATAATTATATTTTATAATTTTAAAAATTACTAGTATGACGTGAATTAAAACTATTCTTAGTAAATGTCAGTAAAAGGTTTCACTAGTTTTCATGGCGCGTGTTCGCTGTGTGTTTTGTCTATAAATAAATGATATTTCAACTTTTTACCGTTCCGCGTACGTCCGATATGAGCTATCATTCAAAGGTCAACACGAGAGGTAGGTAATTTGTTGAACGCCTACACTCATTTTACAATATCACATTTTTAGTTATTTCTATTCCTCTCTCGACATGAAATATCGATACCTCCTACGTATACTGGTGCAAGTGTAAATTCATCATTTTCCAGGAGAGCTGTTTAAAGGTACAAAGTTCTGTAACTAGCTCATACAATGAAATAATTTCGTGATATTTTCAAGGATTTATAACAACTACATTTTAATACAATCTACATATTTACTTTTTTGAAATAATTAGTAGTTTTTGAAAAAATGGTAGTTACACCAGTATACGTGAAATTTTCGAGTTCTTGTTTTTGATGAACTGAGACAACTACCGTATACGTAGTATACTATGACTCGATGAATACGGATATATTTTTAGTGCCTTTGATGTATATTTTGTATCATGCACCGTAAATATCTAAACAAACCGGAGTTGTTGCTCTGATGTTTTTTATTGGTTAGTTTTCGCCTAATTTGTCACTTGTACCAGTATACGCCTAAATTGATTAATCATGTACCAGTATACGTTGAAGCTTTTTTTGTATGTTATGGGCATTGCAGGAAGTCTAAAAGTATATAAATACAAAGAAAAATAAACGCTTAAAATAAAATAAAAATTAAACTGATTTACCATCATTTTTAAATAAGTATATTTTTTATTATTCTTAGTGTCCTACTGGATTAATGGTTACTAGAAGAAAGTCTTGAAACAAACACATAGTTTTAATTTCAAGTAATCAAGACATGTGAATGTAACGCACTGACAAGTAGATACCCTCTACATATCTATAAAAAATGTTTTAATACCTATGTAAAATCAAAATTGTTAAGTTAAGATTGACGTCTGAAAGCGCCTTACAAGCCCACTTGGAAAATAAATTTATTTATTTATTTATTTATTATTTATTTATGCCTTACAACATCAAAAGGCAATATAACAATTGAAGCGATTTGGGCTCTACGTTTCACTTACGATCAGGTGGTGTGGAGCCACTTTGTTGTGCCAACATAAAAAAAAAGAAGAAATAACATCAACATAAATATTTCGGCGTTGCTTTTACAAAATAAATATATACACGAATTCGATGCCATACTTCAATACTTCTTAGGTGCGTACAGTAAGACGTAACTACTTAGTAATGAATTTAAGACTCAAATTAAAAGAAGTATATATTGGAACTACTAAGTAGGCTTCTTTCGTTTTAGTGTAAGTATGTCAAAATTCAATGTCTTTATAAGTAGCTGATATACTGTTTTTACTGTCTGGGCTATCAGACTTAAAATTATAAGCGACGTGTCATTCGTCCATCCAATACTGGTGGTAGGTTTGAGAAGACGATATTATTAAATACATTATATATGAATTAGAAAACAATTTGAATGGTTACGAATATTATCCACTTGTTATTCTACATGGACCAAAGGGAATATTGTATGCTCTGATTTCATTTAGTAATTAGAATTCTTAATATCGGCTCGCAAAGAATATGTATGCTTATGAGCAGCCGTCGGTATCTTCTTACCCCTTGACTTAGCGTTCCGATAAACATAGTTTGTCCCTTTCGGTCTTATCCGTACATATATAAGGCGGTTAGCAGGCAAGCGCTCTGTCTAAGCTTCTACATTGATGTAATTCTAATATATTGTTGAACACGGGACACTCGAAATACATAAGACGGTTATGAAAAACATGGGAAAATTAAAGAACGTCAGTTGTGTTGCTGTGTTATTACATATTTGAAAAACACACTACCTAATTGCTGGCCAGATTCGTTTTCGTATTCGACCTTGCTAATATTCAGCTATCCATATTAGCTTAGCTGGCAAGCAGTAATCTACTATTTTTTTATATTTAGTTAGGTAGGTAGGTTACGCATAATTCATTTAATTTAACATAACAACTAATCAAATAACAACAATATTGCTAAATAATAAGCAATAGAGCCTACTTTTATGTGTAGATTTTAGAGTGTTGCTCGCGCATACTGGTATAACTTCCGCTCGCGGCGATAAGTGTACTGCGTATAGTGGTACAAGTCACTTAGCTCAGTATACGACGTTCGAACCAAAAAAAAGGTGTTAGTTATATCAGTATACGCCACTTTATTTCAAAAACTAGCGGTAATTTCGCCACAAAAATTTTATAGCTTGTAGATATAAATATTTTGAACCCAAATATGCAAAAAAACGAAAATGGTAAAAATGTCACTTGCACCAGTATACGTAGGAGGTATCGATATGATAAATATTGATAGAAACAAGTATTTACTTGTTTCCCCACCCTATTATTTAATAGGGTGGGGCGTTTTGTTTTGGATTGTGAGTGATGGTGGACAATTTTGATAAAATTATTAACGTATCACCATATATTTTTAAAAATTGTTAGCGTAAGCGCCAGCCATTTCCTGGACTATAAATGTGGTCGCAGTTAGTAATTTATTGTCAAATAGACTTCACAAAAATAATACAAAAAATAAACGTAATTTCAATAGGATAAGTAACTAGGATAAGTCGAAATATGCTGCCCTCGGTAGCAGCTACATCTTTGCGGCGTTTGGGGTTGAAACTTCGGGTCTGTGGGGGCCAAGTGCGCGTAGCCTCTATAAGGACACATCCAAGCGCCTTATATAGGCGTCGGGTGACCAGAGGGCTGGCCAGTATTTCGCGCAAATACTTAGCATAGCGGCTAGCCTTCTGGGCACTACCTCCCCAGCAGGTCCTGGGGCAATTTTTTTATTTATAATTTATGTTTACTGCGATAATTTTGTCAGCCTCCTTAGCCTAGTTGGTAGTGACCCTGCCTACGAAGCTAAAGGTTCCGGGTTCGAATCCCGGCGAGGGCGTTATTTGTGTATTTATTTATCACAAATATTTGTTCCTTGGTCATGGCTGTCTATGTATTTAAGTATCTATATGTATCTATCTATTATATAATTATAATATATAGTCGCTTGGTACTCACATCACAAGCCTTAATTGAGCTTACCGTAGGACTAGATCGATTTGTGTAAGATGTCCAAAGATATATATACCTATACCTATATATTTTTACAATAATACTTTTTCTTGTGTTTTTGTAAATAAATAAAAGAAGTAGTAAGAAAGTACTTTAATAAATGTTCAATTCGTTTTTGGGCCATCCTGAAAAATCTTGTTTGGCGGTTATATTAATTCATATTCCTGACGATGTAAATAAGTAGGACATGCCTAGGTATATGATTATTGGTAATATGAATAGACTTAGCCCAAACCGGCGTGGGGCGCAAGTTTCGGCGCAGCTCTATTGACCTCATTCCATTCCAGGTCATCCGTGAATGGAACATTCTGAATGAACGGTTCGACTTGCGCAGATGTTGGAAATTCAATTATCATTCATTTGCCCTTTTCTCGCGGCATGCTTTTTTTTACGCTTTGGCCTACGAAGTTGCCTTCCACGAGACAGTCTACTTTGTCGGGAACGTGACGGCTGTTGACAGCCACCTTAAAAGTACTGGGTGAAATCTTTTACAAGTTACAAGATCTTGTTTTCTGGATCTACTCATGATTACAGCTAATAACTTTTACTATGGGATCATCTTTGACAAAATCTACATCTCCATACAAATTGTGAAACAAGCTGTCGCTAGTTACAATCGAGTTGTCATTAATATATTGGTATACAATTATCCATAATGATCTCTTTCAAATGTAATTGTCATAATAATGCACTCGACTGTAGTAGATATATTTTTTTCTGCCGAATTCGATATACTTAAGTCCCATAGTAAAAGTTGATCGCAATCATGAGTAGGTAGATCCAGAAAATATAATTTTGTATGATATAAAAGATTTCACTTGTATACGGGAAGTACCAAAATTCTCTATCATTACAAGCACTAAGATATAAATTTAATGTACACCAAAAATTGTAGTCCTAACTTCCTAGTATGCGAAAAACGGTGTCACGTACCCGACATTATCTTAGAATGCACCAGACCTGCTCAAGTCACCTTGCTTGCAAAGCTGTAACCGTACAAAGAGTTGTCAAGTATCGGTTACGCTAATAGTCAGGCATCCCGTAGCTCCCTTCTAAGGGTGCGGCTCCACTGACGCGGAGCGGAGCGGAGCTTACTGGCATGAGATGTTAAAGCCGGAGTGGTTTTAGTGAGTATACCTCCAGCCTCTTTCACTAAAGCTGTAGAGGGTAACACATGTCCCCCAAAATGGCTCCCCAAGTCCTCCAGCTAATTTCAAAAGCAGATGACATAACAGCCATATCAAAATTACCAAATTTTCGTAACTACATTGCTGCTCCGAAAATCTTAAAAAATTGTTGTTCATGATTAAGAGCTACTTAAAAAAAACATTGTAATTCATGATTACCAGGGTTCGGATATCTCGTAGCACGATAAGACGCTAGAGAACCACGAAGTCGATTTTAACGTAAAAGTCAACTCATACTCATACTCACATACTCATTCCAAAAGTTGATTATAAACGAAATAAATCTAATTTGGAATTGAATTTAACTATATTTTAAATGAAAAAAAGACTGCCACACTATGGTGTATATTACCAAAAAAACACGCAAACAAAAAATATTGTTAACTAAGCTTCTAGTTTGTAATATACATAGAACACGTAGATAAAATGAAATTAAACGCATTTTTGACTAATTATATTACATTATTATATACATGAGGAAGTTGACTTTTATGTTAAAATCGACTCCGTGTGGTTCTCTAACGTTTTACCGTGCTACGAGATATCCGAACCCTAATGATGTGTACTAGTGAATCCCATGCCTGGTTAATTTGCACACGGTATTTATAGTTACTATGTTCCCGAAAGTTTAAATACAGTGGAATTCTTTGAAAAACCAATACATGTCTTAAAATCTAAATAACATTAATGAGACAGAATGTTCTTACGTAAAATAATTTAGGCTACAACGAGACATTGATAATACGTAAAAAGGCAGCTAAATTTAATTAATTGTCTGAATTGTTCCGAATATATCACCGAGACATTCTGCGAAATAATCAAGTTAATTTTAATTCAAGTAGGAGGCACATTCAAATTGAATAAAGTCATTTTTTAGTACATATTATACTTATGGTGCCTTTTTTAGGCTCTGGTGCGAGAAGTGGGTCATTTTACGTCAGTTCCAAAACTTCGGAAGCCATCTGCACTAAAAAACGTCGTACGAGACACGTGCAATAACGAAATTCGACACTTTTCGAATTGCATGTTTTGCGCACGTGTGTCATAATGTACTATTAAAACACAATAAGTGTGTTTAAGAAAATGCTATGAACTACAAATGGAAGCTTTTTCTTGTTTTTATCAATATTTATTTTCGAAACTACAATTTATGTACATAGATTAAATCTAACTAATCTAACTTAACCTAACCTATATCTAAGATTGGCCCTTGTGGCATATTACGGAGGATGCTGGCGGCATTTCCTCACTGTATAGCAAAACTGATGCGTTGAATAAATATTAATAATCCTTTTATAAATATTGTTGGTAAACCTAAATAAATAAAAAAAAAAAAATTAGCACGGTATTAAGTTACGTCAGAGGTTTAACAGTTTTGGCAACAATTTGATTTGTTATTGATGTGAAGTGAAGGGCTAGAGGGCATGTTTAATTGGGCAAAACGAAATTTCGTAATGTGAATTGTCCTCTAGGTCTAATGAATCCTTAAATATCTAAGGCCATTAGGAGCGCGCAAACCTGATTTATTATGTACTGATGAGATTTAAAGATTGACAAAATTAACAATTTTGTTATAAATGTATCTGAATACCTAATACTTGTCTATAATCTAATAAATCTGGTCACCTAATACTTATAGAAACAGTAAAGGCTCGTGTATTTATCTTATCTTATCTTATTTGCGGGGCCCTTACGGATACACTTCGACCCATTGGGATCTTTTGTGTAATTGCTCCTGTTTCGCCTACCCCAGGGATTGTTCTATCAACTCAATATGTTTGAGGATGGACCCTAGCGGTAGCGTTTTGACCTCCTTCGGTTTCAGATAACTAGTTCCGAAGTCTTTCATCCTTTGTCTGGCGAGGGCATGACATTCGCACATCAAGTGTTTCATTGTCTCTTCTTCTTCGCCACACATTCTACAGTCTATGCTGTCAGGAAGACCCATTTTGGCCAAGAGAGTTTTGACCCCGAAGTGTCCCGTAAACACCCCCGTTATGAGTTTGAGTTGTCTTTTGCTATATTTCCAAAGCTTTTTGCTCCAGCCCGAGTCTACTTCGTGCATAAAGAGCTTTGAATGCCTGAGCCCCGTTAGATTGTTCCACTCTTCCTGGTGCTTCCATCTAACTCGCTCTTTCATGGCTGTTTTAATGGTTCCTTGTGAGAGTCCTACAAATGGTTCTGGTCCTACAAAGTTGTTTGTAGAACCCCCTCTTGCAAGCTCATCTGCATTTTCATTGCCAAAGAAGCCCTCGTGCCCTGGGATCCATACCAGTTGCACTTTGTTTCGCCTTCCAAGTTTGTTCAGAGCTTGGATGGCGTTGAATACTAGTCTAGAGTCTACTTTAGGTGCCGTAAGGGCCTTTAGTGCTGCTTGACTGTCGCTTAATATAATATAGATATTCATACCTTGGGTCTGTCTATCTATAATCTCCTGTGCACAGGCAATACTCGCGTAGGTTTCCGCTTGGAATACAGTCGCATAGTTGCCCATACTTGCACTACCACGGTAGTCGTTTGCATAAATGCCTGCGCCCGTACCGAATCCAGTCTTGGATCCGTCAGTGTACCAAATAAGGTCGTTCCCATCAGAAATTGGTGGCTGTAGACCCCCCGCTCATTCGGCTCGTGTATTTAGTATAAACATTTCAGTTACGAAACGGTGATTAGGTAAACAATGTTTCTAAGTGTGTACCATTTTTTTTAGGGAAACATGCCACCGAAATGATTGTAAAATCATCTTGGCTGGGCCTGATGACCATACCTCGCAACGGATGTAGCAAAACTGCATTTGACAGTTTGATGTCAGGGTTGGACAGGACGATGAAAAATTTACTTACTCTACTGCACGTATGATTAATATTAACATCCAAAACTTACGATTAGTGAAAATGTCACAGAATAAAAGCTTTCCAGATCTAAGCTTCATTTAGCAGGAAAACTACCATAAATTAAAGACGGTTTTAAAAAACAATCCGGATTATGCAGCAGCAAACGATCTTTTAAAAAGACATGAAACTGAGTTAACAACAAACAAAAAGAAATAAATGCATTACAAAATTATACATATTTAAATTATTTACCATTGACGTCGATAGACGTTTTTGAGTTTAAAATAGATGTACACAAGTATTTGGCGACGCAATTTGAGTGCACCAAATAAAAAAAATGTGATACTTTAAAGATCGACAGAACTTCGGAATAATCGGAATTGAATACTGTTGCTGCGGTGTTTTTTTGTATTCGTAATAGTGACAACCCTGACGTACATTTGCTACAGATTTGCCAGTTCGATTACGGGGAGGTATGCTGATGACCATTCATTTATGGAGGATTGATGAAGGGCAGCAGCGTCATCATAGTGGAAACACTACCGATATCGCCAATCCGCTGGCCCAGCGTGATGGCGATTATGCATAGATACTTACCTAATGGGAGAGGCCTACTCGTATGTCCAGCTGTGGTCTGAAATAGGCTGATGATGTGATTAAGATATTTATCCTGCGAAGTCGATGTGTATAAGTATACATACATATAAAATTGTTATTCAAATTCCAAAATTCAATAATATGAAGTTGTAGTAATAAGGATATAAAGATAAACAAAACGTAGTGACATTAGGTTAGGAGGTCGGTCATTTATAACCTGAGTATCCAAAATTAGATATTCACAATAAAAATAATCAAATCATTTACAAATTTCCTGAAGTTCCAAGAATATCTGAAAATATACAAAAATATGAGTTCATAAAATATGGAACACGCACCCACGTATTCGTTACTTCTTGATATTTAAATGATTTAATATTCCTTCCTGTATTCAACTTTCTTAATATTATCGTTCCCAGTAGCCGTACCTACCGTGATTTGACATAATTATAACGATCAAGTTAGGTTTTAGGTACTCGATACGTAAATCAGTTCCACCGAATTCATAAGTTTCATAACAATAAAAAAATATCCGATTCGAATTCAATGATCAAATACTGTTACTGGGTAAATTATACACCCGTATAAAATACGGACGTTTATTTATTTATTTCCGACTTTGTTACTACGATTAATGAGATTCCGCAGTTTTCGTAATCAGTCCAAGCAAATCTAGAACCAATTTAATCTATGCAAATATAAACAGTCTTTTCCCGCCTTCTTAATAAATGGTCGCTTCTGAATACATTCGAGATAAAGTGGAAAATAATAGAATGCCATTGCGATCAACAGGCGCTCTGCTATGCTGATAAATGACCACTACTCTTCCTAAAAGCAGAAAACCACAACTCAAACCCAACCTTTTTCATTCTTTACCTTAATCAAAATGGTGTATGGTTTATTTTGGAGTGAATCTCTTCAGACTTTCCATACGTTTTGGTCTGGGATTTGTATTCTTTGCGTGGCCACCGTTTGCAATAAATGCAAATGAATAGGAGTAATTAGGGCCGTTTGTTTTACGTAAAGCAACGGCTCCAAGAGTCATCAAGATTTATTAGAAATACTTACGTCGATGGAGATACGAGTAAGTAAAACATGTTTTGCCTAACAGCCATGTCGATGATCCTGCTTTACTTTCAGTGTCTCATATATCTTTCTTATTTATCAATTTATCTACCGAAAATAGTAGTTTATTTCTTTTTGTTTTGGCAATTTTTTTTACGGCTCCAAAAAGTGTCAGCAGTTTCCTATGACATTTGATCGAGCACCCCCCATCTATCTCCCACTGTTTGGCAGGACATTCAACATTCTTTGACTACTATACGATAGACACTAGTCAAAGAATGTTGAACGGCCCATATTTTTCCTGGATCTACGTTTTTGTTCCTCTATACAATTGGGTCAAAATTCTTTTCGTTGTCTTATTTTGTGTCCCTAAAAATCGTGACGCAGTGGTGATTTTTGTATGAGATGATGTTTTGTTTTCAATTTCTGATGTATGGATTAAAATCTAGCGTGAAAAAAAAATACAGGTGCACTGATTTTTTTATATACTGAGTCGAAACAGCAACTAAATCGTGACAGATTGGTATGAAACGAGACAACGAAAAGAATTTTGACCCAATTAGCAATTTTTTTCAAGTCAGTACCTACCTACTTACCGTTACGAAATAAAACTTATCGCTTAGAAATCAGTCGGGTGCAGCTATATACTTATATTATTAATGTATCTATATCTGGTATCAAAACTCTTAATTCCCGAAACACAAAGTGTGACCATCCCATGATTTTTAGAATCGTCCTCTAAAAATGTAATTGCAGCCTTAGCACGACTTGTGTTTGACATTAACTAGAAGCTACCAGTCTCTTTTCGATTGTATTGATTACAAAGAGACAAAAATATCTACATACGAGTTGCTGTCAAACACAAGATATGCTAGCCCCCTTGCAGTGGCCACACTCTAACCTAGCAAGCCGTTTAGTATTGTTTGTCTCTTTCAGTCTTATCAATGTTTATTCCTAAGTCCAAAAGAGACAAACAACACTTAGCGGCTTATTACGTTAGGAGACGTTTATAAATATGGGGATAACTTTTTAAATTAAAAATGGCACAGATAATACAAATTCTACGTACGACGAACGTCACCTCTTAGGTACATCACAGCTGTCACGTGTCACGTGACCTGTTATTTGTAAAGCGTGGGCGAACCCGCGTGATCGATGACATACGGCAGCCTTCCCAACTCCTCCAATTTATACAGTGTGTGGCCTACAACCGGGGTGAAAATTTAAATGGTGCATTAATAAGCTAAGCAACAATCATTTCCACATAGCTAAAGTCATTAAAAAAAATTTTTTTTTGCATTTTTTTTTCTTGGAAGTTTTGTTATTATGGGGTCTTTTACTTGACGTATCTATACTTATATATTATTAATAACTTATCATTTTTGTAACATTGAAAAATGTACAAAACTTTTAAAAAACGTACCAAATTAGTGTAAAAATAAAACCAAAATAACTATTATGACTCCGTATTCTGGTATACTATCTTGATGTCATGCGACTGACAAGCTACGATATCGTGATGCCGAGATCCAGTACTTCGGGTCCATAACTTTGAATAACAATATCTCCAAACTTATCAATTTTTAAACATCGAAACCTTTACAGGATTATTGCGGATAGCCTAAGGAATCACCCATTTCATTTTTCTCCCGTGTTCAAGGCCACACACTGTATTTTCCCACTCATTTCGACACACTTGCAGATCGTCTCGCTCTCACCCTAAGTGTGAGTCTCGAGATCGAGGCATAATGGGAGTTCGTCAGCCTCCGTAGCCTAGTTGGTAGTGACACTGCCTACGAAGCTGAAGGTTCCGGGTTCGAATCCGGCGAGGGTATTATTTGTGTATTTATTTATCATAAATATTTGTTTCGTGGTCGTGGCTGCATATGTACTTAAGTATATATTTTAAACTATCTATATATCGTCGCTTGGTACCCACACCACAAGCCTTAATTGAGTTTACCATGCTACTAGGTCGATTTGTATAAGATGTCCAAAGATATTTTTTATTTATTATTTATTGATGGGAAAAGAATCAAATTGATATCAATTTTCAATCGCATCAGCCTCTGAGAAATTGGCCTCGCTACGTAATTCATTGTCAAGGAAGACAATCCTCTTACTTCTTTGTAATACGGACCAAAATTGATTGAAGGGAGCAGTTGCGGTCACTGTTCTTTGCGCCGAAATCCGATTTTGAAAGAAAATTGGTTGTCATTACTTATTACGGAAAAGACAAAAGTATATATCCAATCACATTGGGACTATACCAGGGTGCTTAGATAACTTGCCAATCGCAAACATTTAGGGCGGTCACATACATACGGAATTCCGCCTCGGAATCTCGGTTCGAAATATCGATTCGTAATATCGAACGCATTAAATTCATACAAATCTATGAATTAGCCCCATACAAACAGTCGTTTTCCGTTCGAAATTTAATTTGATTCGGAATTGATGAAAACCTATGCATTCGGAATCCCGCACGAAAAAAAGCTGTTCCGAACGCAACTTTTGCATACATGTTCAACGAGTCGCATCACACATTCGGAAATCCCGAACGGAACGCCAGTCAGTGTGCGTCGCACGACCGAAGCGTACAGTGTTTATCAGCTCCCACGCATGTGATTTTTCCTATTATTTTATTTTCGTGATTTTTCCTCTTATTTTATGTAATAACTCTTCGGATGAGTTTATAGTCATACGATAGTATTTGAAAAAAATATCAGGATTATCACGCAATGTGGCCCTTTTTACCTAATATTGCAATCTTTGGGTGTACCCAGTAATGGCGACGTATTTTCTTTTTTATCTTTGCCAGATATAGCAATAGTGCTATCGCAATAAGAAAATCGTCGTCCATAATGCCAAACGTCTGACCTCAAGTTCTAGCATCGTTCAACTGAGCTTTTTTATTCCGAATGGAAATAAACGTATATGTGTGATGTATTTACGGAATTTCGGAACAGTATTTCGAATCGAAATTCCGGAACAGAACTCCGTATGTATGTGACCGCCCAATCGTCAATCGTAAACGAAAGGAAGCTAACTGTCTTTGTCGAACTAATATATAAGAGTGACAGAGAGGGAAAACTACGATATAAGCGTTAGCGATTGGCAACTTGGCTACATCCAGTACATACAACAGAGTAAAATTCCGAAACGGAACTTATTTCATTGTTGGTTTTAAGAAAATCGGCGGAAATGATACAATCTACTGTGTAGTAGATTGTATCATTTCCGCCGATTTTCTTTCTCGAATCGGGTGTCGGTCCCATACTAAAGGTTTATCAATATGACCTCAGAATTAAGCCTCTAAAATTTTCCGGTGAATAAAAAATCATCCTGTATATCAAATGTATAACATTACTCACCATAGCATTCCTAGGTACAGTCAAGGAAAATTATTTATGTACTATTTCGTACTTTATCATAGGTCAACAACATGAGGCTCCTAGCAACTCTCATATTGATTGTGACTGAGACAAAGTCCCAGATAGAACAGTCAAGTGCAAAAATATTTATGAAAACAATCTCTCTCTTAAATAGTACATTACGACACATGTGCGGAAAACATGAAATTTGAAACGAGTGGCTATGTTTTAAATCGAGACGAGTTATGAATTTCCTTTTTGCACGTGTCTCGTTGATGTTTTTTAGTACAGATGGCCCTCCGATGTTTTGGACCTGACGTAAAATGAGCCACTTCTCGCACTAGCGCCTAAAAAAGGCAACATTTATACAAAAAATACGTTAGGACATTCCTATTACACAGAATGAAAGTGCACTAGGATATATTTTTGAGCATTTTTATATTTCTACACCTTATTTTGCCGTGAATCAATTTCCAATACTATACTTGGTCTATTTATCTCCTACCCTCGTAATCCCTTGTCTGCCACCCATGCGTACGAAAAGGAAGATCAAAATCAGTTTTATATTACCTTATTATTGTAGCAGAAATAAGAAAATCTTTAATCCCAAGGAAACTCAAAGGAATAAAATTTTCCACACCGATGCCGTTCAGTCATAAGCGTCGTCGTTTTACATTTAGAAAATAATTCATGAAGAACCTCTCCTATTACGATTATCCTCTGGCACAGACCTTAGTCACAATCATACTAAATATTTCAATACTGAAAACAACCCTATTAACAAGGAGATAAACTTCAAATTCGAAGTCTAAATTGTTTCAAGAAGCGTCCAAATTGAATGCGGCAGCTACAACAGTACGAACGATATTTAATTTAAGGCAGCGAAAACAAATAGCATTTTAGAATTAATATCAAAGTAGGTAAATACTTGGTGAGAAAGCTTTTTGGCTTTGGAAGTGTTTTGTTAGCGGCTTGCTTTGGAATTTTATTTGACGTAATACAAAGTCAAATTATGTCTGGCTGGGGTAACTCCGCAGCATGATTAGAAAACTTATCGAATCCCAGGATGTAGGGGTGATATGTTTTAGATTAGGAATACAAAATATTAAAAAAACTGATTAATAACCCATCAAATAAAACTATGAAAATGGATAAACTCGCGTATATTAACTAATTTTTACTTAATCCGCAGACCACGAACCCAGTAAAGTGTTCAAAACGTCGGAATGAAGTTAAAATTAGTTAATACGAGTATATGCCAGTTTATCCGTTTTTCTAGTTTTATTTCATGTGTAATCCTCGCGGTAACCGAAGAAAATATTATGATTAGTTACCATTATCCTCCTGCCACAATAAAATTAGACAATAAAAGCCAGTGAATTTTGAATTAATAATGTAGGAAAGTGGATTGTCCGGTCACGTCTACCGCATGCATCCAGAAAGGTGGGTTATTACAGCCTAGTGGATGCCGCAAACTAGGCGGGGACGAGGCAGGCCCAGGCGGAGATGGCGGGACGACCTGGACGCCTTCGCCAACAATTGGCCAGATTTGGCACCGAACCTGGAGCTGTAGAAATCTGAGGGAGAGGCCTTTGCCCAGCACTGGGACACCCCTACAGGCTAGAAAATGTAGGAAATAGAATATAATTTTTGCTTAAGGAGACCTTTTAATAGAGACCTCTGGGAGGCAGGAGGATAGCGTAAAAACTGCATTGTTTTTTTTATTTGCTGGAGTAACTGTATACCTTTAAACCATAAGTGAGCAGCTAGTCTACCCAAGATACCATTCTGCAATCGTATACGATAAGCGATAAATCACGTGACCATAATAATGTACGGAAACGGTCTCGTGACTTTTCGTTTGAATCTGTCATTCTCATACATTTATTACTTATCGCTTATCGTATGGCAATAGACAATGGCAACTTGGCTAGGCCTGCTGTTTTGAAAGCTTATAGGTACAGTCGCCATCAGATATTTTGGAATGGACACGGTGCTGTAAAATATCTGAACATGCACTCTAAGGCACTGGTCTCACCGCGAGCTACTAAGCTATGAACTATCGGCTATAAACATGAACAAAAGATACGCACTCCCACGTAAAAAAAAAGGGACACTGCGATACTCGCCCGGAGGTGATAGCTGGACGAGTATCGCCGTGTCTCTTTTATTTACACGGGAGTGCGTTGATATTTCATACATAAATTTTTTGAATAAACTCGTTATTACGAGCCGGGGATCGAACTCACGACCGCTGTGTACCAGGCGTACGTTTCTTACCACTAGGTAAGGTCCGTCTATATGATTATGAACTAGATAACATACCGTCAAATGCGCCAACATTGCCACGACGGGAAAGTTTGCCCGTAACGCAATTTTTTTACAAATCGGTTTATGGGGTAAATTTAAACAGAGTTCTGGCAACTCCACTATTTTTAGTAGAAACTAGGTTATATGGGTGGTAACACTGCGCATCATATTTGCACCTAACGTCCATCAGTAGCTTGTTCCAACTCGTTGAGTGCAGTGCGTTATTTGGCGGGCAAATTCTTAGTGAAGTTTCAAGGTGAATTGTGCAAAATGGGGAAGACGCTGGTAGGTAAAACTCATATCATGTAATAAAATAAGATGTGTAGATTGTTTTTCTGTTAATAAAGTTACTAAAAGCCTATTATTAACGGAGTTATTGTCTTAGAGAATGTTACCCAGCCATGTAGCAGCCGGTCATTGTAAACTTTGCCCATCGCCAAAAACTTCCTAGGGTTGTCACCTCGTTGTATTTACAGCCTTTGCGAATAAAAGAGGTTATTGTTTTATAAACGAATATTTACATCGTACTTTTGTTTTTATTCTTTTTACACTACGAGTATTATCAACAGACTTTAATGTTAAAAGGAAAGTGTTCTCAATTCGTGTGTATTATTATCTCTCTTTGATCACGGGCCTATAAATCCAGGTCTTTTGATAGGCTTGCGCGGGGATACAGATCCAACACGTAGAGACCCTTCGGAGAAATTTGCTGTGTTTTACACCTGCTGCAACCCATTCACGGGCACAAAAATAGATATCCGTGAACCGGTCCCAGCAGGCATATAGAGGCTATTGGAGATTATATGGAAAAGACTAGTGGGTTATGGTGATGAAGGTTGGATGGATGATTGGTAGGAGGTGGTAGTACTTACCTAAAATTATAGGTAAGAATTATTATACTTACATTAATTAGGTACGTTTCTTTTAATATATGTACAAGAGTTGATGTTGATTTATTTGAAATTTAACATATTAATAATTGTTAATTGATAGCACATTTGAATTTTTTTATTGTTTTCAATTACTCATAGTACCCAAGTATTCTTCTATTATTCAATATTAATAAAAAAATGATCATCATAAGCTTTGTCTTATTTTACCTTAACGCTTTACACAAATTAACTCAAAAGTGACAACCCTAACACTTTTGAAATCTCAGGTGCCGTTTGTATGGGAAAGGGAAAAAACTGCCAGTTAACATTGCCCACTTGATTTATTCAAAAATTTACACAGTTATCGCTGAGCTGTTTACAGGAAACGGTAGGATTGCCCGTAAGCTAGGTGTGATTCTTGTTTCAAAGCTATACGAGCTATATTTAAGTGCAAAATCGACGTGGGCAATGTTGGCCAAAACTCCGGATAACTTTACCCGCCCTCAAAATCGCAAAAAATATAAATAAAATGATGATTTAAAATTTTTTACGAGACACAGACAACTGCACTTGATCACAATATACCTGTTAAGCCAAAAAAATTTGTAGGCTTTCATAGTTTTTTTTTGAGAAATTCGTGTTTTTTTGAAAAAAGCGGGCAAAGATAGGGCATTTGACGGTATGTATATTTATTATTACAACATATGAATATTATTTACTTCGCTTTTGTAGGCCGGCTGATTTTACTTTCAACTTGACCTATTTTAGATTATTTCCGCCTGTTCAATGACATTTCATTACGCTCATTTAGCGATAAAAGACTTTTTATTGGGCATTTTCAATGAAATATTTGAACATTT
>JALPQI010008478.1:0-48989 GCA_025490895.1 Thaumatotibia leucotreta | reverse complement strand
GTTATAAATCAAATTGTAAGAATTCTCATATTTCTTGTAATTTTGACATGGTCCTAGAGTCTAGGCCTAAGTGTACATTATTAAAAAAAACAGTTCATTTCAGACATAGTCCATAACTGTATTAGTTTACAGTACAATACAATTATTGCTGGTGCAGCTTGTGCATTGTTGTATTTGCATGAGGATCATGATAATAATTTCTGTTTTTTCAGCCCCATCAGATTGCAGCTTGCTTGTAATTGTAGTAGACACAAATCCGAATCAACGCTATATCACTGAAGACCCGAAAGTCCTTACAAATTGTCTGGATGCTGTCATTGCATTTGCTAACTCTCATTTGATGCAGAAATCTAAGAATCAGCTGGCGGTTATTGGGTGCCATTTTCATAAAAGGTATGCTTCAATATCTGATTCTATCTCTACTTAAATAAGTTTTATACAATTTCTACAGGCTGTTTCACCAGCAACTCAAAACCTCAGATGTGTCATAGGTACTAGTACATATGGGGCTTCCAAAGTCTTCATTGCCTTGTGAAATATTCTGTAAACAGATATTGGATTCCTTTGAAGCAATAAACAGTGTTAGTTAGGCTGCATAATAATTGACAGTAGAATCTAAAAAAAAGTAAACAGAACTTGCATTATTCCATAATCACAAACTTTTAGAACACTATCTTGGTTTTATTATGAACTTAAAACCTTGAGTTCACATAAATTATTGATATGTAAAAATATATCTGCGAACATGTTTCACAATATGTGTCAAAGATGTCAAATGCTATGGAAATACAGCCATATTTGTTTAAATATTTATCAAACGGGTTACTCACGTAATTTAAATTGATAATTGCCTGACATGTTTCGATCCATTTAGAGGATCCTCATCATGGAGTACGCGCAACCAAAGCCAGACATGTACATATTTGTTTATTTTCTTTTACATTCTACTGACGATTGATGTAGTTATGCACAGAAATAAAATAACCCATGGATCTTTCAGTATTATGGGCTTTTCTTTTCACTTACTCTTAATACGAGTAAGCTGCAAATTTGTTCTCTTTAAGTGTTAAGTAACATAATCTTTTTTTTTTACCGTGGACAGAAAACTTTGGAATAACGCTTTGCCAAACTGCAAACAAATTAGCAATTAAGATTAGTGAAAATAATATTTTAGTAGATAAGTTTAATCTGAATAAAGGCCTAATTTCTTTATACAGCGTGTTTTTCTTCATATGCTATAACTTTAAGGGAAGCTTATTTACGTCAAATATAATTAATTTCTCTAAGATACTAGTGTTTTAACTGTTACCGTTATTGAGTTATTAAAAAAATAAGTTTAATCACTGAACATGTGTATTGCAACCTTTATTACATTCTAATATTACTTATTTTGACATGAGCCGTCAGTCACCTGAGATTAACTTTTATTCTATTCTTAAGGTTCTCTCACACTTACCATTTCATTTATTATGTATGAAAACAAAAAAAAATATTTTTTTATCGAATTTTCCAAAAGCCGATATACCAGCCAGACAACTTCTATTAATGGCCCAAGTAACCTGTCTAATTTATCGCAAATCGAAATGAACACCCTGTACCTATAACATAAACTATGGATAAAACTAATGCTGATCAAAATTTTCATATAAGTGTAAGGTCCGAGGTAAAATCCAAGTTTAATTTATCTGATATTGTATTAAGTTTTGTTTCAAATGTAATTTTTTGCCTGTTTTCAGTGAATATTTATATCCATCTCCTGGAAAACCTTTAGATGTGCGGCAAATTGATGGGCAGTATGAACTGTTCACCCTTGTTGAAAAGACTATTAAAATGAGGTAAGAAATATTTACTTTAAAGAACTTTACTAAGCATTTACTTTTAGATTCAGAGGCAAATATTACAATGCTTCTTAGCAACAAAAGATATTATTTAATGTAACGTGTTCCTCCAGCATTCAAGCTTTTAATAAAGATAAAAATTGAATTATAGCTGTAACAGACAATTAGTTTAAAATAATAATAATAAAAAAAAATATTTCGGAATAGATCCACTGGTGTTAGTTTACATTCCCTTAAACCTATGTTAGTCTAACCTATATTATATTATAAACTAAGCCTCTGGAAGCCATACAACCGCTTACTTACTTAATTGGACTTAGAACCTTCAGGATAAGCAAAGAACTTATTTACTAGGGAATCAATCCATTTCTATTTATTTTTCAGACTAGTGAACCTAATAAAGAGCCAGCCTCATGAAGAGAAACCCGGAGAGTCCCTGCTTGCCGGAGCTCTGGCTATGGCTCTCTGTTACATTGGCAGGGTAAGTTCACCTTTTGGATGCCAATGACTGATATATCGGCACCGCAGGCTACGCTAAGACCTATTTATAAGTCACACAGCAATTTGATGTGCAAATACGAAAATTTTAGACACAAGTGTTGTGTCGCCAGCATAGGACTACAATCGTTTCGGTCACACATGCGCGTCACTGACATAGGAGTTCTAATAAGAGAATTTCGATCGATATAGTATAGGACTTAGTGAAACAGTAGCGGGGGCGAACGTGTTAAAGGGTGAATATCTGAGCGTTTCTACCGCCTAATTTTGGTGGCATCATATATATTTCCAAGTTTTGAAACGTCTCAATATTAAACTTCATAATTTGTGTAAAGTACCGTGCCTCCTTCAAATGACAAAGTAGCACATTCTAACGAATAGAAACTTCGGCAAAAATGATGCCACCAAAATTAGGCGGTTGAAACGCTCAGATATTCACCCTAAAACCGTTTCAAAGAATAATGAACATTGAGTCATGTGTACACACTGAATCAGACGCTTCGCGAGATAATTGTCGCACGTGACAACTCTGTCAATGTAGATCAGTAGGCCTAGCCTACATGCCATTCTGCAATCGTATACGAAAAGCGATAAGATAAGTAATAAATGTATGAGAATGACAGATTCGTACGAAACGTCACGTGACCATTTCCATACATTATTATGGTCATTATGGCCTTATCGCTTATCGGAATCGCATACGATTGCAGAAATTTATCAATGTATATGCTCAGAAAGTGCTCTTTTTATACTTATACACAGAAAGTGATATTTTTCTGCATGTGTGCAGGAATAAAATTTTCATAGTACTTTTCACCACTGCCCGGTTGGTAGTGGCGTTGGTTTTCCTCGCATAATGCATTGTAAAATGTTGTATGATACACATGTTGAAACTACGAACAAATAAAACGTGGAAGCCGCACGCCATATTAAATTGCCTTTCAAAAACGGTCCTGAATTTTAGTTGACAAGTGTCACCTCCTCTTCAATGATCGCCGTAATGAATTTCAATATCAACCTATAAAAACTTAAACCGCCATTTAAAAATAGGTGTGACTCGTGTGACTGGTCCATCAAATTTTTGATTGGCTATATTCCATAAACATTTGTCAAAGCTGTTGCGCTGAAATATGCACGGTGTTAAGAAAAGCGCTATGTCCTGCCCATCTTGGCACAATTGAACAATTGTTTTTGGGGGCATTTTTGTGCTGGCGTTAGACGTCCATGTTATATGTGGTCGAAGGCGATAAGTAATAAATGTATGAGAATGACAGATTCGTACGAAAGGTCACGTATATGGTCACGTGACTTGCAAAATGGCGTCTTGGCTAGGCTGGCAGGCTAATTAACTTTTTTTTCCAGATTCGTCGCGAACAAGCCCCAGGCCTCCGCGTAAGCAGCCGCATTCTGATAGTGACCGGCAGCTCGGACACAGCGGCGCAGTATATCAACTACATGAACGTGTTCTTTACTGCACAGGTAACCCAAAAAACAAAGCCGCGGCCTTTTTACAAAACCGGCCAAGAGCATGACGGGCCATGCTCTGTGTAAGGTTCTGTAGTAATTCAAAAACGGCTGGGCCGATTATGTTCGAATTAGTTTTATTTTAAAGTATTCTAGAACCTTTATATTCATGATTTTTTCATATTTTTTGGATCTACGGATCAAAAGTTAGAAGGGGGACACAATTTTTTTTTCTTCTGGAGCGATTATCTCCGAAAATATTGACTTTAGAAAAAAACTTTCTTTTAAGACCCTTATTATTTTTAAGAGACCTATTCAATGATACCACACTATAGGATTACAGCAAATAAAAAAACATCCCCACTTCACCAGTTGGGGAGGTACGAAAAAAAAACATTTTTTCTAGTTTTTATTGTACCACTTTGTTGACATGATTAATATGTATACCTATACCAAATTGCAGATATGTAGTATTAACCACCGAGCTATGCTGCGGACAGACGCGACAATTTTTGTTCCACCACTACATCAGCTTAACATATACCTACAAATTAAACTCATTGACTATGGCTTTATATTTGTGACTGACTTTACTATAGATAAACGCCTAAAAAGTGTTTATACTCTGTTTGGTTAGGTATTTCACTAAATTTAAACAAATATTGCAGTATGTTTTCATTGAAAAGCACAAGTAGAAAATAAGTTTTAGTAAATATATATAATATGATATTTTTCGTTGCTGTATATTGTGATTTTTGTGTTACGAATAAAGTTATTTCTATTTCGATATAACAAGGAAATACAGTCATTTACCTAGTTTGGATTTATAAATTTACTTTTTAATAAAAAGATACTGCAAGATTGTTTACATTTCTTTAAATACCTAACCAAACAGAGTATAGCGTTGAAAAAGGTAAACAAACTTTCTTGACGTTCTTTTTTAACGCTATTTCAAACCTTTAGTACCGTTTGGTAGCCAGACTTGGTAGCCGGCTGCGAAATGGGAAATATGGTTTCCCGTTTGGTAGCTATCTATGAAATGGGAATAACTTTCCCGTCTCATAGCCGAATTTGGTAGCTGGTGATTACAAATCGGTAATGGTAAAGTCCCGATTTAAAGCCAGTTACCTACTGGGATTTTATTCCCCTTTCGAAGCTTGTTACGAAACTTTGGCTACCAAACGGTACATACTAAAGGATTTCAAATTAATTCCACAGAAACAGCAAGTCCTTATAGACGTGTGCTCTTTAGACAAGCACCTGAGCCTACTGCAACAAGGCTGCGACATTACTGGGGGACTTTACCTCAAGGTGCCTTCGTTGGAGGGATTACTACAGTATTTGCTGGTAATTAATACATTTCATTTCATTTATTTAACATTAAGGTCATGTGCATTACAGAAGGTGTTAGTTGGAGGTAGTCAGTACATGACACCCGGGTAGGGCGCATAATGTTAGTACTTATACAGGGTTATTTTTTCACCGGTACAATAAATTTTCCCACATATTTGGTATCGATAATAGATTACATTTATCAAATAAAATTGACATTTTTTTTTCATTTATTATTAATTTATCCTTCATGCAAATGCAAAATAATGGGCCTACTAATGATAAGACGTCAACGGGGTGCGGGACGCAGAGGGCGGCGGAAAGGGGTGAGCGACCTGCGCACGAGTTGGCAACATAGCAGTTACCTCAATCTCGGTGACTAGGTCAGGGACGGTCAGTGTCACGGTTGACGTAGGTATGTGCGCACGCGCCGCATCGTACTACCTTCAGTCGGAAATTGCTCGTACGAAATGGTTCGTAGTTATTTTCTCATTGGGGAAAATGCAGTGGCAGCCCAGCGGCTATACGCTGAAGAAAGTGTGCCCCGCCTGGAAAATGCCAGTGTTATAGCTATGGCCAGCCAGGTCAACAGATTTGACCCCGTGTGACTGTTTTTGTGGGGTGAGGGTAGGCCCAAAATTTAAAAGACTTAAAAAATCTAATAATAAGTGCATTTGATGAACTTAAAAGTGAGAACTACAGACTTGTGTTGGGAAATATCGAAGGAAACATTCAAAAACGGGCAAGAGCGTGTTTAGATAACCACGGCCAACATTTTGAACACTTGCTTAAGTATGTGAATTAATTAATATGAAATTTTACCTTCCAATAAAATTATTATTATGTTTCCTAGACTTCGGATATCTTCAGGATGTGAGAGCGTAGCGTCTCCCAATGACCGATAGATGCCGCTAGCGTCTATGAAGCCGCTCCACAACCCGTAGCGCGCCGCTGTGACGTAGTTTCCGCCCAGACAGCTTCCTGTAACCAACCAGCTCGCACCCGGCGACTCGCCGCCATGTCATTGTTGAGGAGAATGTAAAGGTTGATAAAATATTGCCACCAGGAAGGCATTATCCAGATATCCGAAGTCTAGGAAACATAATAATAATTTTATTGGAAGGTAAAATTTCATATTATGTGTTCCGTTCGACTTCGGATATCTTCAGGATGTGAGACCTGTCTATTATCTCCTGGTGGCGAGTCAGCGGGTGCAGAAATGTTAGGGCTCTACTGCCCTAAAACAACCAATGAATTTTGACGTGTAGTCAATAAAATTAAGAATACATGATGCATCGCTTTGCATTCAGAGGTTAAGAATAGGCTCAAACGAGGCTTTTCGGTTAGGTAGAGTAGATATCCGCAGATTATATATAGGACTTACTTATCCGCAGATTTTACACATAAGTTTCACATAATATTTTCGGTAATTTATACGAATTGACACGTCCAGAATACCGGGTTCATATTTTGATCTTATCGAATTTAGAACGGAATTTCAGACAGAAAATAATTAAGTGAGAATTATTAGAATAATTGTCTACGTATAATACAGTACAGTGTAAGGTCATGGACTCTAGACTCGGTATTAACATTCCATATGTGGGTTTCTCTCTGATGTCGTACAGCTGTTCAGATTAAAACTAGTATTCTTTAAGCGTTTAATCAAACAGGCACCTTGAAGGCGAAGGTTTCGCCAAATAAATACTTTACAAATAATATTAATCAGAGATTATCGTTCGCTACGCTAAATGCGATAAAATATGTGAGGATATTTTCGTTACTTGATTTGATGAGATAGCTGGCAGACGATGTTATTTTTAGCGTACGACGATGACTATTTTCCATATGGGCGTACCTGTTTTTACTTTGGAGAAACGCCAACGGAACACCAGCAGACTTTTCTTTTGATCTGGTCAGTCAGCGTCGGTGTAGCAGCGTTCCGCTTACCTAAACGCATCGTGCGTTCAGTTAGGGCCAGTAGACCGAGGCATACTGTGGCACGTGGGCGTTTGAGGTGAGCGAACAGGTCGATGGACGGGGTACCCTAGCGGGTGAAGATCTGCTCAGTGGCCTCCGGGCGCTGGTGCCGCTCGGGGGCGCAGAGTCCCCTAGCTGGTCCGTCGACTTTCTGAAAGTACCGACCTGTAGGTATATGAACAGAACTGGTTCCGTAAGTTGTGAACCTGTAGTGCGTAGGCAATTCCCTGATGCCAATACTTTCTGCGTTGGTCGTTGTAACTAATAATCATACTAACTATCGATCTCCTCAGGTTCTCCTTAAGTTTTAAAGAGTAGTTTTTTTTTTTTGGAGTCGCAGTGCAAGTTCCCTGTTGGAGACCACGCACCGGCTTCCTGTTGAGGACCGACTGAGAATGCGGTGCGTTGATCAATATACTCAGTATAGTGTTTCCTTCTTACCTCGATATGAACGTATTTTATTAAGTTCTTAATCCACCATGGGAGATTCCCTCAAGAGTCCGGTTGGCAGATGAGATGGGAGCTGGCATGGGACTCTGTAATCGCCCGAAGCAGTGTTAGGGCCTGCGATAGTGCAACCAGCCTCCATGGACGCCCAAGTTCGTAAGGTTGAGTCCGTCTAGGAGCGCACGGCGTTGGACGCGAGACACTGTCTCGCAACTAATCATTTACCTTATTTTCCCTGCAGGACGCAAATGTTGTGGCTATGGTTTGAGTAAGGGTTGTAACGTATTTCAGGTAGTATATTTGCTAACCTAGGTTGATGGGGGTGGATCTGGTAATCTGTACTCCTTTTTCGACTGGATTGCTATCAGGAAATAGTCTTGATAGGTGATCAAACGTTGGTCAGAAATGTATCATGTGGAAGCAGTCACGGACGTATCCAATTGTTTACTTACAAATAATATTAAGTATACTAAAACTGCCTAGGACCGGAGTCAGAGGTGAACAGTCGTGTTGGGGACCAGGACTTTCTTTGGGTCGTTGCGCTAGAGGAGTAAGTAAGTTCAGCTATTAATATGGGAGACCTTTAATCGGCTCTGGGAAAGAACAATCTGTGTAGGGACAGCACCGGGCATAGCAATACGCTTAGATAAAAACGGAGAATTTATATTCTGTGACGAGTATACCGGTGTTTCGAGCTATCTCTCCATGGCCTCTTTCCTCGAGCAGCTGTATCTCGAGCTCGCTTACGACCGGGGGATTTTTGTCCCAAATTTGTTTATTGCCCTCGGAGAAATGGTCCGTTTTATGAGGAGGAACCCGTATTGTTGGAGAACGAGTGCGAGTAGAGAGATTATAAGAAATCTGTTTCCAAACCTTGTCAATACCATCAGTTTTCCGACAGCAGGCCCGCGGATTTGAGTGTCTGAGGAATCCGGGGCTGATCAAACATTTGTAGAATAACATGAGATATTACGTTACAGATTCCATTCATTGTCGAACAGGTCTTCGGTTTGGTGCAGTGTGCACTAAGTTTTCCTGCTTCTGCTGTATTGGATCGTGGGAGACTGCAGATAGTATTTGAATATAGATACAACGTACAGATTTCCTATAGAACAATAGGACGCAGTTCCTTGTGACTCGGTCAGCCACTACAACGGATCCTCGATCGAGAACGAGGGATCTGCAATCCCCCCAGCTGCAGTAGGCACGTGTATGTCTATCAGGGACACCCGAAGCAGGAGCACCAGACTGTGGTTTGCAATGCTTCCGCTCGGCAGGCGGCGCCAGGGTGGTTGCCGGCATCAGCTTGGTTACTTACGTGATATGGGGGGGCCAAACTGACAAGAGTCGTTGGCGCTTTCGCGTTGGGCAGAGCTTCCACCGTATGGCGAATATCGCGCGTCATTGTATCGGCTTGGCGGGCCACTGTAGTTGCACAATGAACTTCATCGGACCAATTGTATTGTGACTTGTAGCGCCATTGCGGTGGTCGCGTGAATGTAGCGGTTTCGTGATCGGCAGCAACATTGAGGTGGGTTATACCGCCATGCCTGGACAACATCAGCATCAGCATCGAACGGCAGTATTATTACCTGTAATGTCATCATGGTGACTATAATTTCGTGGCCAGCGGTGTCCCGTGGCACCCGGTGAGGTCAATACCGATGGTGCCGTCGCGACGACTAGTGAAGTCGGGACCGGTGGCGTGGTTGCGGCAGCCAATGAGGCGAGGACCGGTGGCACCGTTGTAGCGCCCAGTGAGGTCGGGATCGGTAGCATCGTAGTCGCACCCCGTCAAAAAACGGGATTGGTGGTGCCGGCATGGCACTCAATGACTTTAGTACCTGTGGCACCCACGTGGCGAGCAGTGAGCTCAGGACGGGTGGTGCCCACGTGGCAGCTAGTGACGTCGGGGCCGGCGGCACCGGCATGGCGTCAGTGAGGTCAGGGCCGGTGGTGTTCACGTGGCGTTCAGTAGCGTCGGGACCGGTGGCGGCCAGCGTCGGGACCGATGGCGTCCCCGTGACAGCTAGCGACGTCAGGCCCGGTGGCACCAACATGGCAGCCAGTGGAGTCCCCGCCCCGGTGGCACCGTCGTGGCGGCCAGTGAGGTCGGGATCGGAGGCGCCCCCGTGGCGGCCAGTGAGATCAGGACCGGTGGCGCCCATGTGGCGGCCAGTGAGGTCAGGACCGGTGGCGCCCACGAGGCGGCCAGTGAGGTCAGGATCGGTGGCGCCCAGGTGGCGGCCAGTGAGATCAGGACCGGTGGCGCCCATGTGGCGGCCAGTGAGGTCAGGACCGGTGGCGCCCACGAGGCGGCCAGTGAGGTCAGGACCGGTGGCGCCCACGAGGCGGCCAGTGAGGTCAGGATCGGTGGCGCCCAGGTGGCGGCCAGTGACATCAGGACCGGTGGCGCCCAGGTGGCGGCCAGTGAGGTCAGGACCGGCGGCGCCCACGAGGCGGCCAGTGAGGTCAGGATCGGTGGCGCCCAGGTGGCGGTCAGTGAGGTCAGGACCGGTGGCACCCACATGGCGGCCAATGAAGTCGGGACCGGTGGTGCCCACGTGGCGGCCAGTGAGGTCAGGACCGGTGGCACCCACATGGCGGCCAATGAAGTCGGGACCGGTGGTGCCCACGTGGCAGCCAGTGGCGACCACGTGGCGGCCACTCATCACAACATTCGTCGCCATCCGCAGACTAGACTCCTTGGGTTAATAGAATATCATTAAGCTAACTCACCCATCGATCCGAGAGCGGAAAACGTAAAGAGTACCCAGGTCCAGCTGCTGCTCGCGGCGGCGGCGGCGGAGCGCGGGGTGGGCCCCCGGCGCGCCCGGCCGCGGCGGCGACACGGCGGCGCCGGCGACGTGGCGGCGCGTGAACCGCCCCCGGCCGGCGGCGCCGCGCTGCCCGCGGCGACACGATGTAGCGATGCACGTTCCCTCTCGTCGGGTGCGGAGCGGCTTACGTTACCGTATGAGAAGTAACGCGATCGAAAACACGCGTCAATCGGACGATTTCCTACTTAAATCTCGGAAACGCCTACGACTGAACGACGGTAACGTTTAAAACACGATCGTGGTCAAGAACGTATTTCGCCAGAAAAAGTGGGTAGATCGAAGTCGCCTTGAAAATTGCGCGACGGACGATAAATCGGTTCGAAAATACTTCGGGAACTCGATTATTCGAAATGAAATTTTAAAATTCGATTCTAAAATTTTCGTCGTAAATATTTAACGATAGACCACTTTCTTGACAATTAGCGAAACACTTCAAATGACTTCCTTAAATTCACTTCAAATGAATAACTTTTCTGTTCGAGCAGAAGTTCCGAAATATAATTACTGGGAATTAAGTCGATCGAGAAGTTAAAGACCACGTGTCGAATTTAAATAAAAATATGCGGACCTTCGGCCAAGACGGTCGACGAAACAATGACATGGCGGCGAGTCGCCGGGTGCGAGCTGGTTGGTTACAGGAAGCTGTCTGGGCGGAAACTACGTCACAGCGGCGCGCTACGGGTTGTGGAGCGGCTTCATAGACGCTAGCGGCATCTATCGGTCATTGGGAGACGCTACGCTCTCACATCCTGAAGATATCCGAAGTCGAACGGAACACATAATTAGTATGAGAAATGGACTCCATTAATCAGGTATGTTTTTTTTATTCCAATCAGTGTGCATAAAGTTGATTTCAAGTGTTTAAATACGCCTCAATGAAGAAAGTTTCTGTCCTTAGTGCAAGTATGAAGGAAGATTTGGGATCAAGTAAGATTTTTTTGCCAAGTCATAATCATAAGTTGATTATCATTGCCGCTTTTCTAAGCCGCCATGCCACGTGCGATGACGTTGTAAACAAACAGTTGCCAGTTCGTGTGTTTTGCTAGTTATGTACATTGATAATGCGTAATGCGTCCAATTTTCTTATTAGGTTTGCGGATAAGTTCAAACATCGGTATTTTAGTTTTTTTGTTCTAAAGGGGTATACCATTAATTGGAGTTCGAGGCCAACGAATCTACGAAATTATTACCACAACAATGAAATGTTCTTGCAATAGTAAATCTTTATTTTCTAAAAACAGACGTTTAAATATCTTATTTATTGGTAATTTTAATTCTTTAATTAATAGAAACAATATTATTTACTTATGTTCACGTAAATATAAGATATTTTAATAAAAACTTAATTATCTGTAATTATTAGTAACAAAGTTGGTATTGCGCTGGTATCACCTCAGGTGTTAATAACATTTGGTACAGCAATTTAAGTACACATAAATTAAAACCCTATTTCTGCATACGTTTAGAAAATTGCAGAATAATACATTGTATTGTACCGTGCTTTATGTTCACATTTCGTATTCGTAAAATTCCTTTGACTTACAAATTTCTTTGGCATTCTCCATTTAAATTATCATACAGATCTAACGTTTTGTAAAAATGTGAAAAACTAATTTTAAACCTTAAAATAAGCGACAGTAAGTTCAGGACTCAACACTGATGCTGTTATAAAGGACTATCGGCTTTTATGGGAGTGTACTCGATTTCTACCCAGGACTCAGGAGTAGAGGTGTGCGCCGGCATAGAAATCGCCGGCGGCGGCGCGCCGCAAAATTTTGCCGGCGTGGCGGCGCCACGCCGGCGTCAAGGTCAAATTATTACCCTGTACGTTCATACATATAAGGATGAGAAGATATTAAAAACTTAGATATTGTTTAGGACAAGTTTATTATTAAAAAAACACGAAACAAAGTTATAGATTGCATTTTATGCGGCAATTGTCATAATTATTATCGTGTACGAAAATTATTTTATTAACTCGCACAGCGGCCCTACCGCGAAAAACGCGGTAGTAGGCCTGGATTGAGTCGTCTACAGATTCCCAATACTAAAGATTCCTGATACTACAGATAAGTGATAATACTTCAAATATTGTCAATAGTATGCATTACTAATTGTACATATTCCCAATAATACGAATTTTAAATGCTACAAATACTCAACACTACAGATTCCCAATATTATAGGTTCCCAATACTACGAATTATCCAATAGGTACTGCAAATGATTTCAAATACTACAGGTACCCAGCTTTACAACCTCTTTGTAGTACCATCATCGCCCACACTGCTAGTCATACATCGGTGTATAAACACACGATTTTTTTTTTAAATATAAAATCTATTTTTGTATATTTTGCTTTCTTTGACGTTATTATTACAAGCCTACAAAAACTGCAAGCCAAATTTTAAATGCGTTTAATATACTCATAAATAAATATTTCGTATCCTGTCCAAAAAGAGGAAACATACCGACATGAGAAATACCTTTCTTAAAATGCTTATGAAAAAAAAAATTGTTACAAATTGGTCTATTTTTGGAGGAGGAAACAGGGAACACAAAACCATGTTTTCGCCAATTTTACGTAGGTATTATGAGGCGAAGCTGCAGTTGTCTATTTCTAAGCCGTGCAAAGCGACAGCAAATCTTTTCAAAGCCAATTTTTTTAAAAGCTTCCACCTTTTTCCTCTAAAAATATCTTAATCTTATTCAAGAAGCACAAAAATCATCAATTGCAAACACTAAAATTAATAGAATCAGTTAATAGACAGTCATTAAACCTCATATGGTGGCCTAACGTAAATAATGAAAAAACATCCATCATCATCAGCAACCTATCGCAATCTACTGCTGGATATAGGCCTCCCCAATTTCACGCCACCGTTATCGATCTTTGGCTGCTCGCATCCAGCTCCTGCCAGCCATCCTGCGCAAATCGTCGCTGCACCTTGCCTGAGGGCGTCCTACACTACGCTTGCCGAGACGCGATCTGCACTCAAGAACTCGTTTAGCCAGTCGGTTCTACGGATAATAAGGCCAGCCCACTGCCACTTCAGCTTGCTAACACGGTGGGCTAAGTCGATCACTTTGGTTCTCTGCCGGATAACCTCATTTCTGATTCGATCCCGCAAAGAGACGCCGAGCATTGCCCTTTCCATAGCTCGTTGAGCGACCTTGAACTTGTGGACCAGCCGTACCGTCAGTGTCCACGTTTCGGCTCCGTACGTCATGACGGGTAGGAAGCACTGATTGAAGACTTTTGTCTTCAGACACTGTGGGATCGACGATGCGAAGAATATAATATAATGAAAAAACACACAGCTAGTAATACCTAGGATTATAAGCCTAAAAGCGGTTCAATAAGACCTACGTATGACTTTCAAGCAAGTGTGTTGAAAAAAGCATTACAGTTGGGAATCAGTAGACGTGAAATCTAGAGAATATGGAATCTGTAGACATAGGATTACAGGAATCAATCAGTAATATTGAAAATCTGTAGACATGGGCAACCGTAATGTTGGAATATTAAAGTATTGGGACTCTGTAAGTTTGTAAATCTGTAGTATTGGGAATGTGTAGACTTGAAATTCTGTAAATAAATCTGTACAATTGGAAAGAATTCTGCCCAAGTAGTGTATTTTTTTCGTAGGTATTATATTTTTCGTATCAATATCTGAAAATCTGCAATCCAGAAATGCTGCGCATACAATCTTTTGGGTCAGAGGGAACCACTTGTCGATATTCGCAAGCATATTGTTGTTTAATGTCAATATAATCAGCGTGGCGCGTAATTTAAATGATTTTATTCCGTAAAATTTTTGTCGCGGCGTGGGTTATTGAAAACCTCGGCGGCGGCGGCGGCGTGGGTCCCGCGGCGCGGCGCCGCCGCGCCGGCGTGGCGCACACCTCTACTCAGGAGGATAAAGTGATGACGAAGACAAATAAATAAGAAATAGATTACAAAAAATGCTTTCATTTTACATTTCCAACTTGCTTTCCTATAATTTTAACCCATAATAAGGCAGGGGGCTTAGTAATTTAACCATACCGTCTTAATAAATATGGCACGCTGTTGTTTGTGTTTACTGGTAATTCAATTTCTTTTTAAAATAGGTTTCGAAACGTTAGCTCTTATCATTTTAAGTTCTTTACAAGCAAATTTTGTCATATCAATGTTAGTTAAGACAAAAGAAAAGTTATTAGGTATTTACGTTTTTAAGAAAATCCTAGTTGACAACCATATCAAACAAAAAGGCGTACAAACATTACAGAGGTATGTAATGTTTTTATTAGGAATTATTTTAAATAAATAAATGAAATAGGAAAAAGGTTGTCGAAACCTGACAACTTTATTTGACAATGACATAAGAGACTTTGACAGATTCGACAATAACGCATCTGTCGTAGTTTCGTTGGCCTCGAACTCCAATTAATGGTATAGTAACAAAAAATGCTAGTATTCTGTAACTTGGACTACTATTACGTATGTTGATTTTTTGTACTGGTGAAAAAATAACCCTGTAGGTACCTACTTATAAACTAGTCTATTTATACCTATACAATTTATAATTTATGCATTTTAATGTAACAATAACATGTCATCATCATCATTTCACTGAACAAGTCCTTATAGACGTCTCTCTGGACAAGCGCTATATCTATACCATTCATCAGAAGAATCTAAACAAAATGTAAACATACCTAAACACTTATAGTACTATATTATTCCTTACTAACGCACTTTTACACAATCTTGGTTTTATCTTGTCAGCCTCCGTAGCCTAGTTGGTAGTGACCCTGCCTACGAAGCTGGAGGTTCCGGGTTCGAATCCCGGCGAGGGCATTATTTGTGTATTTATTTATCACAAATATTTGTTCCTTGGTCATGGCTGTGTATGTTTTTAAGTATCTATATGTATCTATCTATTTTATATATCGTCACCTAGTTCCCATATCACAAGCCTTATTTGAGCTTACCTTGGGACTGGGTCGATTTGTGTAAGATGTCCCAAGATATACACTATATTTATTATTATCATTACCAACTGAAAACCTTAAACCTCGAGTTCACATACATTTTTAACCGACTTCAAAAAGGAGGAGGTTAACAATTCGTCGAAATCTTTTTTTTTTTTTATGTATGTTCCCCGATTACTCGAAGACGCGTGGACCGATATGAAAAATTCTTTTTTTGTTTGAAAGCGTATACCTTCTAGTTGGTCCCATTGTCACCAAATCCAGATCTGATGATGGGATCCTGGAGAAATCGAGGGAACTCTTCAAATGTTGTAGGCACACATGACATTTTTCATTGATTTTCGAAAACTAATCAAGCATTTGCATCTAGTCATGAACATCTTAAGTTGGGGATCTGATGATGGAAGGTACAACTCCTTAGCAATTAGGAGTTGGGGGATCATTCTTTAAATATTGTTATATTTCGTGTATTTTGGAAGCTATTTGAGTATTTGCCTTTAGGTGGTCATCCTTTTATGTTGGTGAGCTGATGATGTAAGGTAGGTACAACTCCTTAGAGATTAGGAGTTAAGAAGGGAAACTCTAGTCGAATCTCTAGTTCTATCGCTGTTTAACTATGCCGACATTGTATATGGACCAAGATTACTGGCGACGACCAAAAAGTCCATTCAGCGTGTACAGAATGCCTGTGTGCGCTTCTGCTACGAAGTGCCGAGCAGATCACATATTACTCCAGTCCTAAATGAGTATAAAGTATTAAATATGGAGAATCGTAGGCGACTACATTTAGCATGTACTATCCGAAAACTGTTAGACTTCGAGAAACCGCGCTATCTCTTTGACAAAATAAAATGGGTACAGGATTCACGCAATAGGCAGCTAAGAAAATGCACAAAATTAGTCATTCCACAACACAAATCAACTTTTTTCCGAGGGAGCTTTAAATACGCTGCTAGCAAAATTTGGAATGACCTACCGCCCCCACTACGAGAACCTTTATCATTCTTTAGGTATAAAAAATTAGTACGATCACATTTACAACATTTGCAGAATAATTTGTGACTCCCTCTCATTCCCTCTTTTGTCTTTTTTCAGTTTAAAACAACTCATACAATACTACAAGCAAATATAATATAAATGTAATATAAATATAATATAATATTGAACTTTAATCTTTTGGGTTCACCGATCTTCCCCGAAGCGATCCCTAATGCTTTCGAGGAGAGGAGGTCGATGTTGTTGGCTGCCGGGGAAAAGATGCGAAAGCTTTCAGCCCACGTGGCGTTGACTCTGCTCAGAGTTTGCTTCGCTGTCCCAAAGCTTACGTTTTTTTTAAGAACTGTCCCGTCTTGGCTATATCCTGAACACGTTAATGCTTTCGACGGTGTTTTGAAAGAGAACGTGGAATGCCTGCTGAATGTTTCCCTCAACGCAAGCCAGTGGGATTTGGCTTCTTTGCCAGTTCGCGATGGTGGATTAGGTATACGGCGCGCACGGGATGTGAGCCTGCCGGCTTTCTTGGCTTCGGCGAGTGGGGTTACGGGCCTTGTCACTCAAATTCTTTCATTTAATGGTGATAAGGTGACCATTCCCTACTCTTTCGGGGCTCGGGAGGCTTGGACGGCTCTCAACCCGGGGGTGCCTGAACCTGAAAAGCTGGATTCTCAACGTTTGTGGGATAGCGTTGGGGTGAAACGCATATTCGGCGGTCTTTTGGAAGCAGCTGTTGGGGTGGATCTGGCGAGGCTCAGAGCAGTGTCGGGACCGGAGGCAGGTGCGTGGCTTCAGGCCCTACCGTCTCCTCATGTGGGAACCCTCCTTGACGACAACTCTTTGCGAATAGCAGTGGCTCTCCGCCTCGGCTGCGATGTATGTGAACCTCACGCATGCATCTGCGGCACCATGGTGGAGAGCAACGGTCACCATGCGTTGAGTTGCTGTCGGAGTTTAGGGAGGTTTCCACGCCACCACGCGCTTAATGATATAGTTCGGAGAGCACTGGTTTCGGCAAACGTACCCTGTGTGCTGGAGCCACCCGGTCTCTGCCGTACAGATGGAAAGAGACCAGACGGTCTTACCCTGGTGCCCTGGCACAGAGGCAAGTGCCTGTTGTGGGATGCAACGTGCGTTAGCACGTTTGCTCCCTCACATTTGGGGCGCACTATGCGGGTGGCAGGGGCAGCTGCTGAGTTGGCAGCAGTGCGTAAGACAGACAAATACTCGGTGCTTACCAATTATTTGTTTGTCCCATTAGCGGTTGAGACTACCGGTTGTTGGTGTTTGGAGGCACTGTCCTTCTTTAAAGAGGTGGGACGCCGCTTGCGGGAGAGGGGTTTGGACCCCCGCTCTGGGTCGTTCCTGGTGCAGAGGTTGGCTATCGCAATTCAGCGTGGCAATGCTTCCAGTGTGATGGGCACCTTTGCACCCGGAACTACACGGGGTGGGCTCTTCGATTAAAAAGTGTGCGTCGAGTATTTGTTAGTTTATAAGTTAATTTTTTTTTTTGTTGTATAATTATTGTTTGATGAATTCATATGTAAGTTATTTAATAAAAAATATAATATGTATATATAAATACACACATAAACACTCACTGATACAGCACAAGGGTGAGCGCGTGTACCGTGTTGGTCGCGACCTCCCACGACACAAACTCTACTGGGACCAATCTGAAAATCAGCGCGGATCCAGAATGCCCTGGGCTCTGCACATGCTGAGATTGGGGCCCTTTGCCCACTTGAATATCAATAATATTATTGTATGTAATTTTAAGTTTAGCTATAGGTACATAGATACGTTAGTAGTTGTTCTATTATTAACTAAGTAGTACTTAAGTAAGTCTTAGTTTAAACAGTTTTGATTTTGTATAACTTGATTATTTAAGGTGTGGCAATAAAGATTTATTATTATTATTCCTCTTTATTTATTACGTGTCTCGGGTTAGGTGTTTTACAATATGATTATAAAAGTAAAATACAATACAACATACAAAAACGATACAAAACATACAAACACATTATAAAAAACCTAACCTAGATGGCCGCCGGCAGCGGAGCGGGCCCAAGCTGCCGGTGGTTAGGGCTACAGGGAGAGGAACCGCCGGACTATACGCGCCGTGTCCAGGATTACCGCCTTCTGCATCTGACCCTTGATCCAACCACCTAGCGAGAGCCTCTTGAGGTGTTGATCGAGACTCTTCGCTATGAGACCATTCGCAGAAACAACTATCGGCACAATGATCGCCGAATCAACATCCCACATGTCGGTTACCTCGTGAGCCAAGTCAAGGTACTTACTGGCTTTGTCCTTTTCGGCCTTCACGAGGTTCTCGTCATGGGGGATCGTGATATCGATGAGCATTGCACGGCGTTGCGATCGATCTATCAGCACGATATCAGGCTTATTGGCTACAATAGTCCTGTCCGTGATGATAGATCGATCCCAATAGAGCGTGGCACGACCATTTTCGAGAACTGCCACAGGTGTGTACTTATAGTAAGGCACTTCGAAGCCCACAAGGCCGTATTGAAGAGCAAGCTGCTGGTGTATAATCCTGGCTACGAGGTTGTGTCTGTGCAAGTACTCGGTGTTAACAATCTGAGAACAACCGGAAATAATATGCCTGAGTGACTCACCGGGACGGCGGCATGCCCGACAGATGTCGACCGTACCGTCCTTCAGGATATATTTCCGGTAGTTATTCGTCATGATAACCTCGTCAGCAATTGCACAGGCAAAACCCTCGGTTTCTCCGAAGAGGTCCCCGAATCGCAGCCAGTTTACCGACGCGAGCAGATCTACGTCAGGTCCCGTGAGGGCCTTGTAGAACCGCCCGTGTAGCTCCTTGCTCTTCCATACCGCCTTGCGGTCCTCGGTGCTTAGTACCACAGGTCTGCGCCAGTTCTCTTTTGCAAAGGAGAGCGGCGTGAAGTTCCGGTCTACTGCCACCACATCACGATGCATCCCGCACTCATTGTTAAGAAAATAGTCTCTAAGATTGTACACCTCGCGGTTGTGGAGGTTTTTGGCATTTAAAAAGCCGCGGCCCCCACACCTCCGCGGGATGTACAATCTCATAACTGATGAGCGCGGGTGTAGCATTCGATGTGTGGTAAGCAGTGTACGGACCCTTCTATCCAGGGCGTCCAGCTCGGTCTGAGTCCACCTTAGTATGCCAAAGGAGTATGTGAGTATGGGTATTACCCAGGCGTTGAAGGCGCGCACTTTGTTGCCTCCTGACAAAAGACTGTTAAGTACTTTTGTGAGCCGGCTGAAAAAGCGCTCCTTCACCGCCTGTCTAATTCCCATATCTTCAATACCCAAAGACTGTGACATACCAAGGTATTTATAGGTTTCTGCTTCCGAGATAGATCTGAACGACATTGTCTCAGAAAGCTGTAAATTAGTTGAATTTACTACTTTCCCCCGCTGCACATGCATAACCGCACACTTATCGACACCAAACTCCATATTGATAGCACTACTGAAAACTTCTGTGGTTCGCAGTAGCTCCAACAAGTCTTGGCTATTTGGCGCAAATAATTTGAGATCATCCATGTACAGAAGGTGAGAAATGACTTCACCCTCTCTCCGAAGCCGGCAACCTAGTCCCGAATCCTTCAGCAGGGTGCTGAGGGGATTCAGAGCTAGGCAGAACCATAAGGGACTCAGACTGTCACCCTGGAATATTCCTCGCTCGATCCTTATGAAGTCCTGCGGGCCAGAGGGGTCATCTCCGCCTCCCGGTTGACGAAGGACTGTGGTCCACTGCCCCATACACGCGCCGAGAAAGGATCTTAAAGCTGCATTAACTTTATACAGCTCCAAGACCCTCTTCAACCATGAGTGAGGCACCGAATCATAGGCCTTCTTGTAGTCAATCCAAGCGGCGGAGAGGGCCCCTTTGTTACGCCGGACTTGCTGGCAAATGGTCATGTCAATGAGGAGGAGCTCTTTAGTACCACGGGACCCAACCCTACATCCATTTTGAGCAGGAGCCAAAACATTGTTCGTAACAATGTGCGTGTTAATTTTTACTCTCAAAATGGATGTAAGGAGCTTGTACAGTGTAGGCAAGCACGTGATGGGTCGATAGTTCTTCGCTTCCGTGGTACTACCGGACTTGTAGAGCAGGAAGGTTACACCAGTTGTTAGGGAAGGTGGAAGGGAACCGAGCTCGAGGGCTTGTTGGAATTGTGTTGCCAATCGTGAGTGCGAGCATCGAAACCATTTTATCCAGAAGTTATGCAATCCATCCGGCCCAGGACTTTTCCAGTTCTGAGTCGTGCGGATAGCACAACTTACGTCATCGGGGCTGATGGTAACTGCCCCCATAGGTTCGATGGTCTCGCATTCACGTTCGACAACGGTCATCCATTCACCCTCGGTGTGTCCGACGGGCGCCGACCAGATACTACGCCAGAAATCACTCATGGCAGTAGCATCCGGCAACCGCGCGTCGGACACACGGTGGTCGGTTTCCTCCCACTTTCGGTAAACCTTCCTTTGGTCACTCTGGAAGAGGCGATTCTGCTGATATCGGTCCACACGCTCTTTGTAGCGGCGTATACGGTTTGCCCATGCATAAACCTTCTGCTTCAGGAAGTCGATGCGCTCTGTGAGGTTGGCCATGTAGTCGCGGGGTGCAATACCTGTTCCCGCGAACGCCTGGTTCACAAAGCGCATTACTCGGGGGCGGTTGTTGCCCCCCCTGAAGCAGATCAGCTTTGCAATGAGAGTCCTAAACGAGTCGATACGGCGCTCGATCCGCACCTGCCATGCGGGGACACCTCCGGCGGTCCTAGGTGCACGGTCAGCGTCCGGAAACTTGACTCGAGCAACACGGCACGCCGCGATGGCCCCACAGTACATGATCGAGTGCGTATCATCTAGATCTTTACTGGATCGTATGTACGGCTCCAGTAAAGCGTTCAGGGCTCCCATTAACGCTAGATTGCGTTTATTCATGGGCAAACGTGGTAATTGTGGCCTAGAGATGGGTGTGAAGCGATACCGCACAATCGCGTCATCCAGAGTCCTCCTCAATTGCTCATTGGCTGAAGTACTCACACTCACGTTCGCAGCATCGTCTTCATCAGCAGCAGGACCGGCCCGCAGTGCCTCGGATGCCAAGTCATGTACCGGCACCGGGTCCGGCGACGTGGCGGGTGGGTCCTGCGCCGAGGAAGGGGTCGCGCGAACGGGGAGAGCCTCCAGGCGAAGCCGATCAAGTGTCGAGTCATCCAGCCGCTTTGATCGTTGGATGACTCGCACTTGATCCGATAGTCGCTGCGCAGTCACATTATTGGTTGGTTCAAGGGCCTGAAACAGAGAAAGCATCCGGACACGATACGCGGATAGATTAGTTCCTCCCTCTGTAGCCCCGTAGTAGGCGCGCATGACGTTCTCATTCATAGCTTGAGACCATGTCATGCGTCGCACTACACCACCGGCAGCGGGAGCCGTGGGCGGGGCAGCATGTCCCGCGGGCCCCAAGCGTGCCGGCAGCGGTGGCCGTCCTCGTCGCGCAGGTGGTCGTGGCGGCGGCGGCGTAGGTCCGCGCTCGTCGCTGCTCGACCCGCTGATGTCGGGCGCGGTGGCGTAATCAGCGCCCGACGAAGATTGCGAGGAGACTGATGTCGATGAGACGGACGAAGGTCTTGGGCGTGCGATTGGTGGAGACGCTTTATCTTGGCGTGCTTTGCTACGCGTATACATTTCTTAGATCGTTTATTAGCGATATTTTGACATTTATTATGTTAGCACAAATCAGAGGCAAGTCTGATCGCTGTCGTCTCTTGTACCCTTGAATAAAATTGTACTGTTAAAAGGGCAATTTTTCCATGACGAGATGGTAAAAAATATCGTATAAATGCCGGTAAAATACATTTTTTATCAAAAATTTCTAAGAAAGTATAAAAGCACGTCTGACAGTGACGGCGTCAATTATTATTATTATTATTATTATTATTAAGTAATTCTTTAAATATAACATATTTAATGTATTTTGGAAGCTATTCGAGTATTTGCCTTTAGGTGGTCATAGTCTCATGTTGGTGAGCTGATGATGAAAGGGATAACTCCTTAACGATTAGGGGTTGGAGGATAATTTTTTGAATATAACAAATGTCCTACATTTTCGAGATCTATTCAAGTGTTAGCTTAGTAGTTATGATATGACATGTTGGTTAGCGGTTAGTGATTCTTTAAATACCTAATATAGGCACGTTAAGGCTGTTACCTTTGAAATTGTTGTTGTATTCATATAAGTTCGCCAGTTCAGGTTAATAAGTATTTAGAGCATACTAAATAACGATTTTATATTTACACTACTAAAAAGCAAAAAATAAAATATTTTAAAAATAAAAATAACACCGCCTTCAAAAATTCGCCCGAACTAAAAAGTAAATAATAATTTTGGTTCCTACTACTTAGGATTTCCTACCCAAACCTTTAAACCTTTTACCCTATTCATTGAAATAAAATATTATGGCTAGGTACCCTACAGATTTCTTAGAAGTCGGTGCCAAGCCAAAATATGTTCACTTCGCGAGTGCTTATAATGTATTTGATAGAGCTTTGTAACTTACTGTCACTCCGGTTATGCTTTCATCAAAATGACTGAGGCAGATCATTCTGTTGATAAAAGCATAATCGGAGTGACAGTAAGTTACAAAGCTCTATCTAATATATACCTATGAACGTCTTTGGCTTGGCACCGACTTCTAAGAAATCTGTAGGGTACCTAGCCATAATATTTTATTTCAATGAATAGGGTAAAAGGTTTAAAGGTTTGGGTAGGAAATCCTAAGTAGTAGGAACCAAAATTATTATTTACTTTTTAGTTCGGGCGAATTTTTGAAGGCGGTGTTATTTTTATTTTTAAAATATTTTATTAGTTAAAATGATTGACATTTATGTATTAACACAAAAATATTTGCGAACGTGTTTCGCACATATTTTTATGTCAAATGCTATTTCCATGGGCCATGTTTGTTTAATTTTTTTTTAGATTCTATTAACGAATGGTACACTTAAGACTTTACCTAAAGATGCCTATGTCGGAGGTATTACTAGTATTTGCTGTAGGGATGTAACGAAGCTTCGCCTCCGGATCCGTTAAGTCGGAACTTCCGTTAGGTTTTACACCTTCGCCTTCGCCTCCGCCTTCGCTATTTTTGTATCTCTCACCTTCGCCTCGGCATCCGCCTCCGGTAAAATTTTACCGGAGCCGAAGGGATAGCGTTAGGCCGTGGGTTTTCTGGCCGGCGACCGGCGACCGACGCGTGTCCGCCGCCGACGACATTCGAATGTTTTGTTCGCGAATCTTTGAGGGTGGTTTGTCGGCTGAGCGGGCGCTGCCCGCGGCCAGCACCCGCTCAAGCAGAACGCAAGCCCGCAGTACACGTCGGGCTTTGGTCGCGGATACTCCATGATGAGGATCCTCTAAATGGATCGAAACATGTCGAGCAATTATCGACTTAAATTACGTGAGTAACCCGTGTCATAAATATTCAAGCTTAGAGTGTTTGAATTAAAGCATAAAGTTTAATTACACTGTGTTGTCCCATTTAACGTAATGTGTTGTTTTATAGAAAAACGTCGGAATTTGTCGATAGCCGTAAGGACGTTTTGACCGGTTAGTCGTATCAAAATCAAGCCAATATCGTCCTTACGGCAATCGAAAAATGGGACGTTTCACTAAACATCTACAAAAATATTTTCCATCAAGTCTTCACTAAATTAAAAAAAAAACTCTTGACTCTGGCTTCACCTCCGGCTCCGGATCCGGTAAAGGCTCGTCTTAGACCTCCGGCTCCGTTAAAAAAGAAACCCCACCTCCGCATCCGGCTCCGGCTCCGGTAAAGTCACCTCCGTAACATCCCTAATTTGCTGGTATAAATTACTGAGTGCTTGGAATTGCATTGCATCACAATAAACTTCAATATCTATTGTACTCACACTAAAATATAAATATAAATTTTTGTGTTTCCGTGAAAATATGAAGGGAAAAGATTTCATATTCAAAATTTTCATAGGGAACAGGACGAAGCCTGTTGCGAATTATGTCTGTACCTGGGTGAAAATTATTTTCGTTGTCTTATTTTGTGTCCCTAAAAAAAGTGACGCAGTGGTGGTTTTTGTATGAGATGATGTTTTGTTTTCAATTTCTGATGTATGGATTAAAATCCAGCGTGGAAAAGAAATACAAGTGCACCAGATTTTTTTATATACTGAGTCGAAACAGCAACTAAAAGCGTGACAGAGTGATACGAAACAAGACAACGAAAAGAATTTTGACCCACCTATCAGACGAAGCCTGCATTACGAATTTTAATTTGCGGAATTGATTTATTTCGCTCAATAAAGAATTTATTTGTATTTACATACATGTAGTAGTATAACCGAAATATAACAAATATTTGATTAGCTTATGTTTGTCAGGTTAGCATGAGAGATATCTGAATAGTCTTAAAATTTGCACCAATTAACTGTACCCACAAGGTGGTCTGATGACCTGGTGAAGGTCGCAGGAGTCCGCTGGATGCGGGTGGCGCAGGACCGGTCATTGTGGCAATCTTTGGGGGAGGCATATGTTCAGCAGTGGACGTCTTTCGGCTGATATGATGATGATGATGAACTGTGCCCAAAACTGTACCTAAAGCAATTAAACATTAAATAGATAATGATATAGATACGCCATTCAGATGTCAGCTTGGCACGCATGACTATACACGACTGTGTATCGCCCCAACTTGTGGCAACTGGCCCCCAAATTCTGGAACATATATCAATAAACTGTACCTAAACTACCTCATGAACCAATAATACAATTTTTCACGACTTCCTGACACATTTGCTCCAAAAACGATACTCAGATACAAAATTGTAATTGGTTCCCAACGATACAGGTGTAAATTAGTGCGGGCGGCTGGTAACTATAGTTTATAAAACTTTTGGAAATAAACTATTCTTATTCTTAAAAAATTATACTACTGAAATTCATAAAATTCATTATTTTTCAGTGGGTATTCCTACCGGAAGCATATGAACGCAAGGCTTTAGTACTACCCGGGGGAGGCCGAGTGGACTACCGCGCCGCTTGTTTCTGCCACCGCGAGCCGGTGTCCATAGGCTACGTGTGCTCGCTCTGTCTCAGCGGTGACTATATATTTTATTTTTATTTTATTTATTAAGGTCTACCAACAGCTATTACATCATTTGCGTGTATAATTAATTACATACTAACAAAACATTTCGTGATGCATAACTAATAATAGGTAAACACGGCATTCAAAAGAAGACACTGCAACAAAAGTAGGAAAATATGGTTAGAATAACTAAAAACTAAGAAACTAAGACGCTCATTAATGACTTACGGAACCTGGGCAATGGGTAAAAATGAATATCACAACAGTGGCTGTGCTTATTTAAAAGTCTACACAAGCGTGGTATGGGTGAATTAGCGCCTAAAACGGTTTTCCTAAAAATTGGGGAAAGTCGATCTATGATGTTTCTGGGGTATTTATAGGGAAGAGGGGCTATATATAACTATACTACCTCAGTGGGTGACTACCGGAAACACAAACCACTAATACTACCCGGGGGAGGCCAGTAGACTACCGCGCCGCTTGCTTCTGCCATCGCGAGCCGGTGTCCATAGGCTACGTGTGCTCGCTCTGTCTCAGCGGTGACTATATATAACTATACTACCTCAGTGGATGACTACCGGAAACACAAACCACTAATACTACCCGGGGGAGGCCAGTAGACTACCGCGCAGCTTGCTTCTGCCACCGGGAGCCGGTGTCCATAGGCTACGTGTGCTCGCTCTGTCTCAGCGGTGACTATATATAAGGTCCTAATTTATTAGTTGCAGATATTTTAACACATGATACTTTACATTAAAATAATTAACTTTAAATATAAATTAAGAAATCTTTTCATGTAACTTTTTTGATTTCATTTTCCTAACAAAAAAAAATATTATTATTTCGTCTAAAAAAAATCATCATGTGCATTATCACATGTCACAATAACACTGTCTGTCATGTCATCAAACGACACAATCCAACGGAAAATAACATGACATTGACAATCAAGTATTTAATTTATCGACTCGAAGTGGCCAGTTCCAGTTAAGTGGTACGTAAAAGAGGTATTAGAATCTGTTCAATGAGTTTTCATTTAATAATCACATAAACAGGGTGTTTTTACGTAGAAAATTTGTTTTTCCGTTTTCTACAAAAAAACATCGTTAAAGCTATAATGTTTCACGGTTTAATATACTCCAGAGACCGAGTACTATCAGCTGTAAAAATATCTGCATCTAATAAATTAGGACGTTATATAACTATACTACCTCAGTGGGTGACTACCGGAAACACAAACCACTAATACTACCCGGGGGAGGCCGAGTGGACTACCGCGCAGCTTGCTTCTGCCACCGCGAGCCGGTCTCCATAGGCTACGTGTGCTCGCTCTGTCTCAGCGGTGACTATATATAACTATACTACCTCAGTGGGTGACTACCGGAAACACAAACCACTAATACTACCCGGGGGAGGCCAAGTGGACTACCGCGCAGCTTGCTTCTGCCACCGCGAGCCGGTCTCCATAGGCTACGTGTGCTCGCTCTGTCTCAGCGGTGACTATATATAACTCTACCTCAGTGGGTGACTACCGGAAACACAAACCACTAATACTACCCGGGGGAGGCCAAGTGGACTACCGCGCAGCTTGCTTCTGCCACCGCGAGCCGGTCTCCATAGGCTACGTGTGCTCGCTCTGTCTCAGCGGTGACTATATATAACTATACTACCTCAGTGGGTGACTACCGGAAACACAAACCACTAATACTACCCGGGGGAGGCCAGTAGACTACCGCGCAGCTTGCTTCTGCCACCGGGAGCCGGTGTCCATAGGCTACGTGTGCTCGCTATGTCTCAGCGGTGACTATATATAACTATACTACCTCAGTGGGTGACTACCGGAAACACAAACCACTAATACTACCCGGGGGAGACCAGTGGACTACCGCGCAGCTTGCTTCTGCCACCGCGAGCCGGTCTCCATAGGCTACGTGTGCTCGCTCTGTCTCAGCGGTGACTATATATAACTATACTACCTCAGTGGGTGACTACCGGAAACCTTTGAGGATTTAGTATGGGGAGACGGTATCGCTATAACTTTCCTAACAAAACATTCTGCCAATTTCCGAGGGGGACGAGGTAGCACACATGTAAACGATCTAACTACAAATGCATTTCTTCTTCTCGTTACTACTCACGCACACTTAAACAATACCACAACACTAAGTTAAATTATCACACCAATACAGTAAAATTTCTATGTGGACACAATTTCAAACTATCGACGTAGGTGTAATCGAACCGATTAATATGGCTTTCAAGTGTCTGAAGATTATCGTATCGATATATTTTTCTCAACGTCATAGATTGACGTGCACCTTGGTACTATATATTGTTGTTTTGAGTATTTAAATAAAAGTAAACAGACAATTAGTAACAGTTATTAATTAATCAACCAATTTTAATACAAAACCACCTGAATGTCTTGCCATTAACCTACTTCAATTGATTATGTTTTCGTTTATCGCGATCTTTGACTACGAAGGCTGTAACTGTAAGGAAAGTCTCGGTCAATCACGTGCATTTCGAAATCCGTAAATCAATTATAATATTTAATAAATAATATTAATTAGCGGTTGTGAAAGAAAACAATGTATGTCCATACGAGTGTACATACGAGTATTATTTATTTTGTTGTAGTAAGAAAGTTTTAGTTAGCTGGGGTAAAACTCACTGAGGCTTAATTGTGAATACTCGTAAGGATACAATTTGAATACAAGTGCGTAGGTACAAGGTGCGTAGGTGCGTATACATACAAGTTTTTGCAATAAGGCCGGTGATATTGATATTCCTTAGTGATATTTTAGTAAGTACCTAAATACAATTTATAATATAGGTCCAACTAGCGTAAAGTAGCACTTGTAAAAATGAAGTTATTGAATTCGATAAGACTGTGTTTTTATTTACTTACTGTGAGAACACTAATATACGTAAACACAAGTGTCCGTATCTCGACATTTTATGCCTACTCTCGACATTGTGTCATAAAGAGTAACGTTCACATCACTATGTATTTTCGCGCGTAATACGTATTCCAAATAAGCGCAATAAATATTCAACCTTATTGGCTTACATATAAGCTTAACATTAGACCAAGGCAGAGTCTTCTGTCTTACTTGATTCACTAAGTTTGATATTTCCTCCAAATTTAAAGATGGGTAGACCTTATTAACCTTAAATACGAGAATACAATAAATGTCAAACTTTCTCCATCAGTCAAAAATGAAAATACGAATTGTGTGCGATATTTTCGAAACCGATTTTGCTATCGATTCCCTGGTACTTGATTTTCTTGAACAATTTTATGTAATAAAATGTTGTAATATAAACAAATAAAGGCAAGATATGAAATGGTATCGCATATTTTGTATACATGATGTATTTGAACGAGTTTCGAATCCATACATAGCACATACAGGCATTTTGACGGAGCTTGTTACGGGTACATAACGATTACAAGACTGCGAAGAATCGATTAATGAAATAGTTTTTATAAACAGGTTTGGTCAATGTACAAATTCTTGGCCAAAGTCTTTGGCAGAGGGGAAACGATATGAAGCCGACTCCATTACTAAATCCTCAAAGCCGGAAACACAAACCACTAGTACTACCCGGGGGAGGCCAGTAGACTACCGCGCAGCTTGCTTCTGCCACCGCGAGCCGGTCTCCATAGGCTACGTGTGCTCGCTCTGTCTCAGCGGTGACTATATATAACTCTACCTCAGTGGGTGACTACCGGAATCACAAACCACTAATACTACCCGGGGGAGGCCAGTGGACTACCGCGCAGCTTGCTTCTGCCACCGCGAGCCGGTCTCCATAGGCTACGTGTGCTCGCTCTGTCTCAGCGGTGACTATATATAACTATACTACCTCAGTGGGTGACTACCGGAAACACAAACCACTAATACTACCCGGGGGAGACCAGTGGACTACCGCGCAGCTTCTGCCACCGCGAGCCGGTCTCCATAGGCTACGTGTGCTCGCTCTGTCTCAGCGGTGACTATATGGGCATTTCTCAGAGCGTAAACGGACATCTCATTCATCTGGTCACGTTTTTTTGGAAGCGGCTTCATCTTTTGGTGCCATTTTCGGTCGTCAGATACAGCACTTGTTTCTCTATTAGACAACCAAAACCAACCTCAAATCATTCAGCCACTTCCAAAAAAACGTGACCAGATGAGTGAGATGTCCGTTTCCGCTCTGAGAAATACCCATATATTACTATACTACCTCAGTGGGTGACTACCGGAAACATAAACCACTAATACTACCCGGGGGAGGCCAGTGGACTACCGCGCAGCTTGCTTCTGCCATCGCGAGCCGGTCTCCATAGGCTACGTGTGCTCGCTCTGTCTCAGCGGTGACTATATATTTTATTTTTATTTTATTTGTTAAGGTCTACCAATAGCTATTACATCATTTGCGTGTATAATTAATTACATACTAACAAAACATTTAGTGATGCATAACTAATAATAGGTAAACACGGCATTCAAAAGAAGACACTGCAACAAAAGTAGGTAAATATGGTTAGAATAACTAAAAACTAAGAAACTAAGACGCTCATTAATGACTTACGGAACCTGGGCAATGGGTCAAAATGAATATCACAGCAGTGGCTGTGCTTATTTAAAAGTCTACACATGCGTGGTACGTAGGATGCCCTGAAAATTTCGGGAATTTAATACTTAGGAACGTATATTTGACATGTCTTATACCTCTTTCTTACAAGCATAGTCTCATTATTCGAAAACACTGGCCACTTAGAAAAAAAAAAACAATGTCCGATTTTCGATTGTTTTTTAAAGTCGTTGAGTCGCTGGTGAAAATGGAGCTGTCCCGCGAAAGTTTTAGAGCAATGATTTATTATGACTTTAAAAGTGGATTAACACAACAACAATGTGGAGACCGATTAACTATTGCTTTTAGTAGTGAAGCACTTTCAAAGACGACCATATACAGGTGGTATTCGGAATTCCAACGTGGCCGTGTGTCTCTTGCGGATGACGTACGTGAGGGTCGACCGAAAACGGCCGTTACCGATCAAAACATCGATGTTGTTCGCCAACTGATAAAGGAAGATAGGCATGTTACATATCGGGAGATTCAGGAGACTTTAGGCATTGGAATGAGTCAGGTACAAGTTACGACCAGAAAACGGTACGTGTCAATTGGTGCCGCAAAACTTTAAAAAGATTTAATGGAGGAAGCTCAAATGCCGTTTTTAGTATTGTGTCAGGTGACGAATCATGGATTTACGCATATGAGCCTGAATCGAAAAACCAATCTCGAGTTTGGGTTTACGAAGACGAACCGAAGCCGACAAAAGTTGTTCGTTCTCGCAGCACGATCAAAAAAATGGTAGCCACGTTTGTCTCCAAATCGGGTCACGTGGCGACTATCGCTCTTGAAGATCGAAGAACTGTCAATGCCGATTGGTATATAGGCGTTTGTTTACCGATTGTTTTTGCTGAACTGCGAAAAACTAACCCTAACCGCCGTATTATACTACACCATGATAATGCCAGCCCTCACACCGCTCAGAAAACAGACGACTATCTGAAGGGCGAAAACGTCGAATTACTGGACCATCCTCCGTACAGCCCCGACCTAAGTCCCAACGATTTTTTTACTTTCCCGAAAATAAAGAATCGGTTGCCTGGTCAGCGTTTTCAGACCGCGGAAGAAGCAGTCGACGCTTATAAAATGGCCATTTTGTCAACCCCCACTTCAGACTTCAATAACTGTTTTAAAAACTGGTTTCAGAGAATGAAAAAGTGTATTAAACACAAAGGAGAATACTTTGAAAAACAATAAAAGTACTTTTATTTCATTAAAATGCGTATTTTTTCCGATTCCCGAAACTTTCAGGGCAACCTACGTATGGGTGAATTAGCGCCTAAAACGGTTTTCCTAAAAATCGGGGAAAGTGGATCTATGATGTTTCTGGGGTATTTATAGGGAATGGAAATTTATAGGGAAGAGGGGCTATATATAACTATACTACCTCAGTGGGTGACTACCGGAAACACAACCACTAATACTACCCGGGGGAGACCAGTGGACTACCGCGCAGCTTCTGCCACCGCGAGCCGGTCTCCATAGGCTACGTGTGCTCGCTCTGTCTCAGCGGTGACTATATATAACTATACTACCTCAGTGGGTGACTACCGGAAACACAACCACTAATACTACCCGGGGGAGGCCGAGTGGACTACCGCGCATACATAGGCTACGTGTGCTCGCTCTGTCTCAGCGGTGACTATATACAGCGTGTTTTTCTTCATATGCTATAACTTTAAGGCAGCGGTCGGCAACCGGCGGCCCGCGGGCCGCATGCGGCCCGCGAAGGGGTCACTTGCGGCCCGCGGACCTGCTTACTATTTTGTATATCGTGTATGTTAAAATCACGAACCTCACCGAAGGTCATTCACATTAACAGAAAAAAGGGAAAAATTATTAAGTACAAAATTTAATAGGAGTGTAGGTACAATTCAAATAATAAATAATTGAAAATCGCAATGCAATTTATCTTTGCGCCCGGCTGCAATCCTGCCTCTTACATAAAAAAAAATAAAGATGCATTTTTCGACGTATTGCCGTGAAAGTAAATTCGTCTACCTTATCTATGAACGTTAATTTTGTACCGGGTTTCAGAGGCGAAGTAAAGAATTTCTTGAAATATCAACAATGTCCGATGTAATCATGACATGCTCGGCCTCGCGGGCTGCCGCGCGTCTTTCAGACGCTCCGGGCCTTCAGCCCTACTCGCAGCTCGGCTTGCGGCCTTCGCAAGGGATCCAAGCGAACCGTCGGGTCTCCAGCCCTCCAGTTCGCTTGTTAAGACAGTTCGGTAGAGCAGTTGTATCGCCAGGGCTCGATCGTGACGCTCCGGGCCATCGGCTCTACACGCTGCTCGGCCTGCGGCCTTCACAAAGGTTCCAAGCGAACCGTCAGATCTCCAGCCCTCCAGTTCGCTTGTTAAGACAGTTCGGTAGGGCAGTTGTACCGCCAGGGCTCTATCGTGACGTTTCGGACCTTTGGCTCTACACGCAGCTCGGCCTGCGGCCTTTACAAAAGTTCCAAGCGAACCGTCAGATCTCCAGCCTTCCAGTTCGCTTGTTAAGACAGTGAAGGTAGGGCAGTTGTATCGCCAGGGCTCAATCGTGACGCTCCGGGCGAAGGCAGAAGGGCCATACTCGCAGCTCGGCCTACGGCCATCGCAAAGGTTCGAAGCGAACCGTCGGATCTCCGTCAATCCAGTTCACTTGCTAAGATAAGACAGTTAGGTAGGGCAGTTGTACTGCCAGGGCTCGATCGTGACGCTCCGGGCGAAGGCCGAAGGGCCCTACTCGCAGCTCGACCTGCGGCCTTCGCAAGGGTTCTAAGCGAACCGTCGGGTCTCCGGCCCTCCAGTTTGCTTGTTAAGACAGTTAGGTGGGGAAGTTGTACCGCGTGGGCTTGGTCGTGACGCTACGGGCCTTCGGCCCTACGCGCAGCTCAGCTTGCGACCTTCGCGAGGATTCGAAGCGAACTTTCGGGTCTCCGGCCCTCCAATTCGCTTGTTAAGACAGCTAGGTAGGACAGTTGTACCGCGTGGGCTCGATCGTGACGCTCCGGGCCTTCGACCCTCTGGCTGGGTTTATTTAGCTACTAGGGTAGTTGAACAATTGGTAGTAAAATTTTCTCGGAGCTCGGTATTCGGCCTCGCGTTAGATAACTTAGAGGTGAAGTGCTTGGGGTGAAGCTCCGGGCCTTCAGCCGCCCACCCTGAAGCTCGCCCTTCGGGCTCGCTTAACATAGATTTACATCGGTTCGGGCAAAGTTCCTTCCGTTCCGTCCGTTTATGTTCCTGGGCGCCGTCAACTTGATTTTTTCCAATTGTTTTTCAGGGTATCACTCCTGGCCTACATAATGCCCGTATGTCAAATTTACCTGATTTACTTACCTCTCTAAATCTACCTAAGTACTGCAGTTGTACCACATGGGCTCGATCGTTACGCTCCGGACCTCCGGCCATATGCGGAGCTCGGCTTTCGGCCCTCTGGCTGAGTTTATTTAACTACTGGGCCTACTGGGGTATAGTTGAACGCTTGGTAGCTAAATTTTCTCGGAGCTCGGCCTTCGGCCTCGCTTTAAATTACTTAGAATTGGCACGCTCGGGATTTCGGCTTTTTGTTCCGAGGCGCCGTCATCTTGAATTATTTCCATAATTTTTTCAAGGTATCACTCATGGCCCACATAGTACTTGTATGCCGAATTTCAGCGGGATCGGATCATCATTTTAAAAGTTTCATGTAAATGCCTTTTTGTCCAATAAATCAAAAAAAATTTTTTGAGTCCAAAAGTCACGCACTCGGATTTCCAGTTTCCAACCCTATCGGATAAAATTTAAATTATAAAAAATTGTCGATAAGATGTTATTTGCATAAGCATATATATTGCTAATGACAACAGATAATGTGAGTATTTTTTTCGAACAAAACCTACATATTAACAAAGTGCGGCCCGCGTCAATTTCGTTAACTGCTATGTGGCCCTTGGATGCTAAAAGGTTGCCGACCCCTGCTTTAAGGGAAGCTTATTTAGGTCAAATTTAATTAATTTCTCTAAGAAACTAGTGTTTTAACTCTTACCGTTATTGAGTTATTAAAAAAATAAGTTTAATCACTGAACATGTGTATTGCAACCTTTATTACATTCTAATGTTACTTATTTTGACATGTGCCGTCAGTCACTTGAGATTAACTTTTATTTTATTCTTAAGGTTCTCTCACACTTCATTTCATTTATTATGTATGAAAACAAAAAAAAAGTTTTTTATCGAATTTTCCAAAAGCCTGTATACCAGACAACTTCTATTAGTGTCCCAAGTAATTTATAGCATATCGAAACGAACACCCTGTATATTACTATACTACCTCAGTGGGTGACTACCGGAAACACAAACCACTAATACTACCCGGGGGAGGCCAGTGGACTACCGCGCAGCTTGCTTCTGCCACCGCGAGCCGGTGTCCATAGGCTACGTGTGCTCGCTCTGTCTCAGCGGTGACTATATATAACTATACTACCTCAGTGGGTGACTACCGGAAACACAAACCACTAGTACTACCCGGGGGAGGCCAGTAGACTACCGCGCAGCTTGCTTCTGCCACCGCGAGCCGGTGTCCATAGGCTACGTGTGCTCGCTCTGTCTAAGCGGTGACTATATATTTTATTTTTATTTTATTTATTAAGGTCTACCAACAGCTATTACATCATTTGCGTGTATAATTAATTACATACTAACAAAACATTTAGTGATGCATAACTAATAATAGGTAAACACGGCATTCAAAAGAAGACACTGCAACAAAAGTAGGTAAATATGGTTAGAATAACTAAAAACTAACCCCCTTATTCATAAACGTCTGCTAACTTAACAAGCCGCTAAGTATTGTTTGTCCCTTTTGCTCTTATGGACACATTGTTAAGACCGAAAGGGACAAACAATTATTAGCGGCTTTTTAAGTTAGCAAACGTTTATGAATAATGGGGTAAGAAACTAAGACGCTCATTAATGACTTACGGAACCTGGGCAATGGGTCAAAATTAATATCACAGTAGTGGCTGTGCTTATTTAAAAGTCTATACATGCGTGGTATGGGATTAGCGCCTAAAACGGTTTTCCTAAAAATCGGGGAAAGTGGATCTATGATGTTTCTGGGGTATTTATAGGGAATGGAAATTTATAGGGAAGAGGGGCTATATATAACTATACTACCTCAGTGGGTGACTACCGGAAACACAAACCACTAATACTACCCGGGGGAGGCCAGTAGACTACCGCGCAGCTTGCTTCTGCCACCGCGAGCCGGTGTCCATAGGCTACGTGTGCTCGCTCTGTCTCAGCGGTGACTATATACAGTGTGTTTTTCTTCATATGCTATAACTTTAACGGAAGCTTATTTAGGTCAAATATAACTAATTCCTCTAAGAAAGTAGTGTTTTAACTCTTACCGTTATTGAGTTATTAAAAAAATAAGTTTAATCACTGAACATGTGTATTGCAACCTTTATTACATTCTAATGTTACTTATTTTGACATGTGCCGTCAGTCACTTGAGATTAACTTTTATTTTATTCTTAAGGTTCTCTCACACTTACCATTTCATTTATTATGTATGAAAACAAAAAAAAAATTTTATCGAATTTTCCAAAAGCCTGTATACCAGACAACTTCTATTAGTGTCCCAAGTAATTTATAGCATATCGAAACGAACACCCTGTATATTACTATACTACCTCAGTGGGTGACTACCGGAAACACAAACCACTAATACTACCCGGGGGAGGCCAGTGGACTACCGCGCAGCTTGCTTCTGCCACCGCGAGCCGGTGTCCATAGGCTACGTGTGCTCGCTCTGTCTCAGCGGTGACTATATATTTTATTTTTATTTTATTTATTAAGGTCTACCAACAGCTATTACATCATTTGCGTGTATAATTAATTACATACTAACAAAACATTTAGTGATGCATAACTAATAATAGGTAAACACGGCATTCAAAAGAAGAGACTGCAACAAAAGTAGGTAAATATGGTTAGAATAACTAAAAACTAAGAAACTAAGACGCTCATTAATGACTTACGGAACCTGGGCAATGGGTCAAAATGAATATCACAGCAGTGGCTGTGCTTATTTAAAAGTCTACACATGCGTGGTATGGGTGAATTAGCGCCTAAAACGGTTTTCCTATAATATAACTATACTACCTCAGTGGGTGACTACCGGAAACACAAATCACTAATACTACCCGGGGGAGACCAGTGGACTACCGCGCAGCTTCTGCCACCGCGAGCCGGTGTCCATAGGCTACGTGTGCTCGCTCTGTCTCAGCGGTGACTATATATAACTATACTACCTCAGTGGGTGACTACCGGAAACACAAACCACTAATACTACCCGGGGGAGGCCAGTGGACTACCGCGCAGCTTGCTTCTGCCACCGCGAGCCGGTGTCCGTAGGCTACGTGTGCTCGCTCTGTCTCAGCGGTGACTATATATAACCATACCTGGGAAAACTCGGGGCATTTATGCGAAAGTGATGTAGCAAAATATTTTATCGACTAAAAATATATCGATGTTACTGTGAATGAAAACATCAAAATGTTATTCGGCATAAATAAATATTAGGTTATTACTCCTGAATTAAAATTAAAATAAATTTAAACGGATATTTACGCGTTTATTTTAAAACAGTTTTCAAATATACAATCAATATTAAAATATCTATATTTAAATTGTTATTTTGATTAAAATTACATCTGCATACTTTTACTATCTCAAAAGGCCAAGATATTAGATATGATAGCGAACCTCTGTACTGTAATCGAGAATGTTTAATAAGCACATCTTTTATTATAATTATATCGACATCTTTTAATCGATATCGAATCCCTATAACTTGCCCCCAGTTATCCCAGGTATGTATATAACTATACTACCTCAGTGGGTGACTACCGGAAACACAAACTACTAATACTACCCGGGGGAGGCCGAGTGGACTACCGCGCAGCTTGCTTCTGCCACCGCGAGCCGGTGTCCATAGGCTACGTGTGCTCGCTCTGTCTCAGCGGTGACTATATATAACTATACTACCTCAGTGGGTGACTACCGGAAACACAAACTACTAATACTACCCGGGGGAGACCAGTGGACTACCGCGCAGATTGCTTCGTCAACGTCATGCTGTTTCAGTCTATCTCACTGAGACTGACAGTAATAGCTGTCATGCTACTTCAGTCAGACTCGGTGACACTGCCTGAAACAGCATGTGTTTACGAACGTTTCCGAAGGCAAGTAATTTCTCACTACACCTGTACGTGTGCTCGCTCTGTCTCAGCGGTGAATATATATATATAACTATACTACCTCAGTGGGTGACTACCGGAAACACAAACCACTAATACTACCCGAGGGAGGCCAGTAGACTACCGCGCAGCTTGCTTCTGCCACCGCGAGCCGGTCTCCATAGGCTACGTGTGCTCGCTCTGTCTCAGCGGTGACTATACAGGGTGTTTTTTTAAGTGAGACAGTATGGGGAAATCAGCAACTATTGAAGATACAGGCAAGCTGTCTAACGAGACATAAGGTATTTTTTGGAGAAAATAATTATAGCATCGTCTTTTCCCTGTAGCTTGTATAGTTTCTGATTTCCCCACACTGTTGAAGATGCCCACGGGGAAGGAGAAGGATTTTAATGGTGTAATCCTGAACATATTTAGTCTAAAGTCTAAACTGTCATTTAAAGTTTGCTGGATTAGGACTAGTTTTAGAGATTTTTTTTTTCAGAAAATCAAACGTAAGTAATTCACAGTGAACCTAAACAGCTTTTGTTTCTGGATTTCTACCTAATATAAGAGAACTTTTTTTAGGCACCATGTATAGACTCGGGAGCTACCTACCGACCACATTATGAAGGTGGATTTACACCAAACGAGTGAATGCTGATTCTACGAAATTCGTTCGTTACATAAAACGTAATTCGCTCGTTTGGTGTAAATCCACATTGATACAGTTGTAATGCGAGATAAAAAATTCATTGTAATTTTAAACATCTTGTTTTTTTTTCAGTGTTCTGCAAATTCAGCCCAATCTGCACAACTTGCCAGTAAGTATTGATTACTACGAAAAAAAACAATTTTAACCTACATTACATTAAAAAAAAATTAGCGCCTGTTTCACCGACCCTGAAGTAACTATCTGTCGCATAAATTCTAGCTGTCCTAATATATATCTGTGGCCTATTTCTCCATAATTACAAGTGTGACAATTGTAAAATATCACTGTTACTGACGTCACAGGCCTCCGTAGGCTACGGCTTGTTTGCCACCTACATAAAATTATTACTAATAACGTTATTATATCGTTAATAAACTACTTTTTATTTTCCGAAACCCGTGATAATTGTCGCAAGGTTTAGTACAATTTTCATTAAATCTTGACATGTGGTTCGGGTTATGTCGGAATTTCGCTACAATTGTCGTGTTTTTAAGACAGTTGTAATTTTGCTTTGCAAAAAAGTAGTTATTTACTGCTGATTTATTAAAGTTCCTACACTACATTTTATGCTGGTGGTAAACAAACGCACGGCCCTTCCGATGGCTATAGTTACCTATAGCCAATAGACGCCCGCGATTGGAGAAACAGTAAATTTACAATTGTAGCACTTGTCAATGTGGTGAAATTGGGGCCTGGGGATAAGGATGGTGATAATTATATCTTGCAGATATACATGGTTTTTTTCTCCAGTACAATAAATCAAAATAGTAATACAAAATACTAGCATATTTCTTGCTACCCCTTTGGAACAAAGAAACGTAAATACTAAGGCACTAGTCTCACCGCGAGCTACTAAGCTATGAACTATCGGCTATAAACACGAACAAAAGATACGCACTCCCGTGTAAATAAAAGAGACACGGCGATACTCGCCCGGCGGTAATAGCTGATAGCTGGGCGAGTATCGCCGTCTCTTTTATTTACACGGGAGTTCGTATCTTTTGTTCGTGTTTATAGCCGATAGTTCAGAGCTTAGTAGCTGGTGGTGAGACCAGTGCCTTACTTATGACTTTGGAGAACGAGTGACATAAAAAATTGATTGACTAAGTATTAAAAGTAGTAAAAACATGATTGGTACCTGTGGTAACATTATTGTGTTAACGTGGAAACTTACCACGTTTCAGTCTGCCTTACAAATAAGGGGAAACTTTTTATAAAGGATGTTTTTTTAGAGGTATAGAACTTTAAAATGGAATAAAACAAAGATGTTATTTTTTAATTGACATAAAATTAACTTTATTCGATAGAACATTTTATGCCATTACATTTTAAATGTCACTTCTGGCATATGCCCGCCACGGCTGGCTCGGACGTACTCTAATCTGGAGGTCCAGTTTTCGATGACTTTTTCTAACATTTGTGGCCGAATTTTGTTTAGCGACGATGCTCACTTTTGGTTGAATGGATACGTAAATAAACAACTGCCGTATTTGGAGTGATGATAACCCTCAAGCGTATGTTGAGACACCGTCACATCCAGCAAAATTGACTGCTTGGTGTGCTTTATGGGCTGGTGGAATAATTGGTCCATATTTCTTTAAAAACGACGCTGGCCAGAACGTCACAGTCAATGGTGACCGCTATAGGGCCATGATTACTGACTTTTTCGGTCCACATTTGAACAATCATGATGTGCAAGAATTGTGGTTTCAACAGGACGGGGCAACATGCCATACAGCTCGAGCCACAATTAATTTATTGAAGGAAACGTTTGGTGATCGCTTGATTTCACGTTTCGGACCCGTGAATTGGCCTCCAAGATAGTGCGATTTAACGCCACTTGACTATTTTCTGTGGGGATATGTGAAATCTCTAGTCTAAGCCGATAAGTCTGAAACCATTGACCACTTGGAGGACAACATTCGCCGCGTTCTTGCCGATATACGGCCACAAATGTTAGAAATAGTCATCGAAAACTGGACCTCCAGATTCGAGTACGTCCGAGCCAGCCGTGGCGGGCATATGCCAGAAGTGATATTTAAAATGTAATGGCAAAAAATATTCTATCGAATAAAGTTAATTTTATGTCAATTAAAAAATAACATCTTTGTTTTATTCCATTTCAAAGTTCTATACCTCTAAAAAAAACACCCTTTACTAGGCGAAGATACGACAATCGACAGTACATAATATTCAGCTTTTTATCATTGATATGAACGGACCAATAAAAAAGGAACCAAATAGCATGAACTTTTTATGAACGTGTCTCAGTCATTTTTTTTTTGCAGCACTGTTTTCAAGATCGGTGGGCCGCCTATCAAGCCTAAAAAGAAGAAATTGAAGGTGTAGCTGTAGGTAATTTTCTACTTTTATTAGGTTTAAGTAATGTAAATAAGCTCAAATAAAATATCTTGTATAACCTTTTTTTTATTTGACAGGACAATTTGGACATTAGATAAAAATATAATCCTTCGTTGCGAGGCTACTCTTTCAGTGACGTTAACTGAAAGCTTAGGCACTGGTCTCACCGCGAGCTACAAAGCGATGAACTATCAGCTATAAACACGAACAAAAGATAGAGTAAAAAAAGAGACACGGCGATACTCGCCCGGCGGTGATAGTTGATAGCTGGGCGAGTATCGCCGTGTCTCTTTTATTTACACGGGAGTATCTTTTGTTCGTGTTTATAGCCGATAGTTCATAGCTTAGTAGCTCGCGGTGAGACCAGTGCCTTATACTTCCCTCTCGCGTCAAAATAACGCCAGTATCTCGACTAAAGAACATAAACCTTATCAGTAGGACAATTGCTTTGACAATGTCCGCCATGACCACTTTAGGAGTTGCTTGCGTGATATACACGACACCTTTAACCTTTTGGACGCCAATGACTGTTATATCGGCACCGCAGTATCTACGCCATAGACCGATATACACTGTGCCAATGAGGAAGGCGAAAAATTTAAACAGCATATTCCTGATCCTATTTTAAAACTAAAATATCATATATACTTTTTTGGATTTCGCCTAGTTTCAAGGTTATTACCAATTTAAAAAAATCCTTGTGGAGCGTTGATGCCATTATGGAGAATAGTCCCACTATCCTCTTTGATAGATGTCAAAAGTGAGAAATAAAACCTTTCAAAGTGAGGTTTATAAAAAAAAATAACTAATTTTAAGTGCTAGTTTTATGAATAACATTTACTTTATATGAAAATACATTCACATTTTTTTTGTGCCACAATTTCCTTATCTGTATTTTTTTGTTTCTTTTGGCCTCAGAAATGAGTGCTTAAAATTATTCCGATTCCTGATGGGCACCTTGTATAAGAGCAATATAGACCTACACGCACTTGCGTAAACTTGAAATTCAGTTTTGTCACTTTGGTGTCGTGGCGATAGAGTAAGAACTTTGTTTTTGACGTGGCGTCAACAATTTTAAGAGTGTTTGGCATTCAAAGGGTTAGTTATACCATTTTGTACCATGTCATAATGACGAGGTATAAATATTTTAAAGACAATCGCGTAAACCTGAGAGTCTGCCTGCGACCACGGGTGTAACGTCATGCCCGAAACGTCAGGATATAATTAAACGTAAGTTTACGCGATTAAGACCCGTGTGTCTTTAAAATATGAGTGATAATCGTGAAAGTTTAAAATACTCGTGAACATTGTACCGAATTTTTGTTATCTATGTCGTTTAACGTTTCTAAAATAAACACTAATTTTGCTATCTAAACAGCGTAGTTAGGTAGTAGTAGCCCAAATCTAGATTGTTAAAACCGTGATAAAATACTTAAAAACATTGATATCGTATCATTTACAAAAGCGACCGCTGTGTTGCAAATTGCTGTTTATAAAAATATTAATGTCGATATTCTTATCAACAAATTGTCGGAAATGCACCTTGTTAGTTGTAAAAGCATTTTGTAATCCATTAAGATTAAGATATTCATCTTAGGAAATGACGTTATATTGATCTTTTTTGGTTTTCAGTAAAGTATGAATTATAATTTCAACGATTTTTATACACATTTTTTAAGTACAAATATTTTGGTTCTACTTATCAATCGTACACAAATCTATCTAGTCTTATTATAACGTTTCAATACTTTTTATGATGTACCTACGTACTACATATAAAATGCAAAAGAAACTCAATCAAACCAGATAATTAAGTCTTTAATTCCTGTCTTAATTAAAATATCACAATAATTACTTAGACAAATAAAACAATTAATTTTCACACCACCTATTCGAATATCCCTGCTAGGAGGGAATAAAGTGGCATTTTTCTGTTCAAAGGCTTTTTATTCCCAGCCTAAAAAATAACAATGAAATATGAAAATAACAGCACATATGTTCGCACATACATAATTGATTACGATTTCTTTAGAATCCATTATTAGTATAAATATTAAATATTTGTTTTATTTTTCTCATAGGTGGTGTGAAAGGCAGTATGCTCCACGCGCTATCAAAATTATTTTCGTCTTGGGCATGAACGCTTGAATCCCTCATTACGCTCAGGATTCCACTTTAGAATCCCTCACTACGTTTGGGATTCTATTGTGGAATCCATCGCTTCATTCAGGCATCAATGAACGCCCTCGCCCAAAATATATCATTTTGATCTCTTGTGACACTATCTACTACATATTTCATCACACTTGCTTACTACACGCGCTAATGCACGTATTTATTTTATAAAAAACGAAAAGTCCCAGTGTGTCAAAATATTTTTGACAGTAGGGTCAAAATTGTTTTCGTTGTCTTGTTTCATACCACTCTCACGCTTTTAGTTGCTGTTTCGACTTAGTATATAAAAAAATCCGGTGGACTTGTATTTCTTGTTCACGCTACATTTTAATCCATACATCAGAAATTGAAAACAAATCTTTATCTCATACAAAAATCACCACTGCGTCGTTTTTTAGGGACACAAAATAAGACAACAAAAAGAATTTTGACCCAGTAACAAGATGTGAGATTTTAACAATGTTGATTCTTACACAAGTATATCTAATGTATGTTAACGTTGTAAGGCGTAAGTTAAATAAACATTAATTAATATTAGACTCAAGCAGTATTTTTACCTACAATTCTTTTTTTGTACAAAATATCTAAAGATAGTATCTGAATACATAACAACTCCTAATCAAAATTGATAAACCCTGCCTAGGTAATTAAAACACGATATCTCAAGAAGCAGGAGTTATGTTATTGTTTTAAATAATAATTAATAACATTAATAAGACGCCTAGTTGTCTCAATCCATGTAATTCCTAAACGCTTCCATAGATTTATTATAGATATAGACGAAACGGGGGGCAATTGTAACAAGTCGAATTGGCATGTGGGTGAATCAACTTTTTTCTGTATGTTATTGCTATGGTTACGGTCGCCTAAGTCACGCTGGTTTTATAAATCAAAAATCAAAATCAAAATCAAAATTCGTTTATTTATCATACATGGTTTCTTAACTTGTCGAATCCTCCTTTTAAGTTTGACACTTGTGTTAGGAGGAATTCGCTCCTTCATACAAGGTGTTTAATAAACAGTAGGTAACAAAGTGATTACAGATGTTTAGTCTTAATATTAAAATTATAGTTAAGTATTATTGCTAAGTACATAAAAATTGACAAATTGAAGTTGTAGACATTATTTCCCTTATTTGTGTACCTACACATAAGAGTGTAGGTATATTGTACATATAAGTACAATTAGTACAATGTATATATGTCTTTAGGTGCAACGTATATATACATACACACAATATATACATATATATACACATATATATAAGTAGGTAACTCTATGTGAGCACATTATATGTGCACAGTGTACCAACCAGAAATGAAAAAAGACAAAAAATAATAGATATATTTATATAAGTAGATATTATTCAAGTTCTTATGTATATTATTCAAGGTAATATGTTTTCTATCTCTTCATATGTTTTGTTTTTTAACCATCTTGCAACCCTATTTTTGCACTCGTAATAAGTTTTACCATAAATACTTATAATTCTATTGACTTTGTTGTATATATAGACAGATGTTGTAACAAATTGTCTCTTAGCAAAATATGTCCTATCAATACTTGGATGGTTAATTACTGAGTAAGGGTTACGCTTTTGTAGCATGCCAATATCCGGTTTTATTGCTTTGTGAACCTTCATAATACAGTTTAATATGTACAACTGTCTCACAGTTAGGACGTCAGCCCCTTTATACACATCAGAAGTGCTATGTCGTATATTTTTACATAATAAAACTTTTAGGATAGTTCTTTGAGCTCGCTCTAAAGTAATAAGTTTATTTTTGTGAGTGCCACCCCAAACAGGAAGGCAATAAAGTACTATGGATTGCACAAGAGTTTTGTACATGTAAATTAGGAGTGTCTTGTCCGCTACCTGTCTGAGATACTTGAACAACCATATCAGCTTACGTATTCGATTTGCCGTAGTTTCAATTTGTTGGTTCCACGAAAGAAACTGGTCAATATGTATACCTAGGTATTTAGTTGATTTAACAGGGGTGAGGCCAGGGCAAGAACAAAGTGTATTACTTTGGGTTTTACATGTATGTGCAGTTAACTGGTAAGTGGTTTTATCAGGTTGGGTAGAATTTAAAATTGAAAAAGTGATGTAATTAGATTTTTTAATATTTAATGTGAGTAAGTTAATTTGTAACCAAGAAATTACTTTGGACAGACCGGCCTCAGCAAATGAGTATACCTCATCCCAGTCCCTCCCATGGAATAAGAGCGCAGTATCATCCGCGTAGGATACTACTAGACCATTTCCAATTTTGATATTAGTGAGGTCATTTATATAAGTTAAAAATAGGGTGGGTCCCAAGATACCCCCTTGGGGGATGCCGTATTCATTGGAGATTACGTCAGTGCTATATACATCATTGTTCAGTTTCACCCGTTGCGTCCTGTTATTTAAGTAGCTAGAAATTAATTCCAAAAATTTGCCACGAATACCCATTACTTCAAGCTTGCGTATAAGGATGGGGATAGACACTGTGTCGAACGCTTTTTTTAAATCGAGGAATATGGCTAAAGTTTTCTTTTTATCATCTAAATATTTCGTGATAGACTTAGTTAACTCTAAAACCGCCATCTCGGTACTTTTCTCTTTTCTGAATCCAAATTGCCGAGGGGAAAGCAGGTCATATTTGTTTAGAAAATTTATTAATCTTACATTTATTAATTTTTCCATAATTTTTGAAAGCGAGGGTAGGACCGAGATGGGTCTGTAGTTGTTGACATCTTTTCTATCCCCATCCTTATAGATTGGATGAATGATTGCCCGCTTGAATGTATCCGGAAATATTCCTTGCGCCAAACAAAGAGAGCAGAGATGTCTGATAATTGGAATTAGTTCGTCTTTAGCCAATTTTAAGAACATATTAGGTATGTTATCCCAGCCCGCTGCCGACTTCGGTTTCAAGTCAAGGATTAATGATTCAATCTCCTTATGATCAGGTTCTATAATGCCAATCGATGAACTATGGGAGGGTAAAGAATTGAGATAGGTGATTAAGTTAGGGTTCGCGACTCCTGATGGTAGGATTTGTTCTGCCAAATGGTGGCCAACATTGGCGAAGTGCTGGTTAACTACGTTTGCAGATAAATAGGGAGAATCAGATAAGTTTAGAAGTTCCTCGTTTTTACATTTAGATTTATTTAAATTCGTGATTGTTTTTATAGTATTCCATAATTTTTTATTGTTATTTTTAGAGTTGTTAAGGAGTTCCCTTTCATAGTTTTGTTTTAACTTTTTTATTAAGTTAGTACAATAGTTCCTATAACGCCTGTAAGTTATCAGTTGTACTTTGTTTGTGGGATCGTGCCTCAGATATGTTTGTAATTTGTTTCTATGTTGAATACATCTAAGTACGCCGGGTGTAATCCATGGTTTCAAAATTTGTTTATTACAAGGTATTTTAATAATTTTTGTATTGGAGTCAATAGCACATTGGATTTTTTGTATTAAATTGACTGCTAGTTGGTTGGGGTCGCTATTTCTCAGTAAATCGTCTAGGTTATTGTCTTTAAACATGGATAGTGCGGAAGGATAGTCAATTATAGTTTTTGTGGTTATTTTAGAGGTATTTTTTGAATTGGTGTATATATTAATAAGAGTCATAAGGTGGTCCGTTACCGTTGTTTCTAGTACTGCGGTAATCGAGACGCATACATTTGGGTTCAAGTTTGTAAAAATATGGTCTAGACAGCTGTCAATCCGCGTTTTCAGTGTATGTGCCGGCAAAAGACTATGGGAGGCCAACATTTGAATATAGGAATTCGTGGAATTGTTTTGTAGTAGGATATTAATATTTATGTCACCTGTGATAACAACGTTGTTACCCAGGTTGCTGTTTTTTAGGTGCGTATCCAGGGATAAAACAAAATTACTTACGTTAGTGTTCGACGGGGAGCGATAAATACCTAAAATTGTATAGCTAGACAAAGAAATCTGTAGGCACGACGCGTCCGCTAAGATAACTTCCTTAACTTGGTGAGAAATAGAATTGTTAATATATACGACTACACCATCGTTTTGGGTTATTTGTTTAGTAGTCCTGTAACAAGAAAAGTTGTATTTAATGGGCAACGGCTTATCTTTTATCAGCCGACACTCAGTAAGAACTATAATGTCGGGTTGTCGAGGTAAAGAGGTTAGGTTAATATCTAAATCGTCAATATTTTTATAGATGCTCCTAATGTTTTGCGTTATGATAGAATAAGCAGGCTTCTTTGTTGGCAAGTGAGAGGGTAAATCAGAAATGCTACATGTAAAACTATGATTATTACTCAAGTTATCTAATTCATTTAATATATCAACATGTGACATATCTACATCAAAAGTAAGATGTCACTGTGGTTACAATAATATTTAATTGAGAAGTCGTAGCCAACTGACATGGTGTGGTTATATGTTTTTATTACGTAAGTTTTATTAATTTGATAGGAAATGAACGTTCTATTAGATGGTTTATAGTGTCCAAAAAAGATTATTTTAAAACATGTAGTGTGTGTTATTGTCATTGAATACATTTTCCCGTTATATAAGCTGCGGTAGGTATTTGAAGAGATGTAGGTATTTTTACAATAGTGGTAAGTGTGTAAAACGGACTGATAGGCAAAAAAGACACTTGTCAAATGGAGACAATAAGTTGTAACAGTGAGCTGGGCCGATAGATTCTGTTTGTGTGTATTTATAATGTACGCGGAAGTTTGGTAGGTAAAGTAAAAGATTGTAGTCATCACAGTATGAACAAAGCATTTTTTAGAGTAACTTGTGAGTGAGATTGTATATAATTGAAGTTTTTTGCAGTATTGGCATAGGACATATGTAGGGCATGGGTCTATACGTGTATTATATAAGAGGGAGTGTATAGTCGGTTTATAGGAATCAATATAGTGGAACGTTATAAGCAGAGAGACACTGACGTAAATGTGAGCTGTTATATAGGGCGTTAAAGAGTAACAATCACTTAAACGGATACGCACTTGGACATTCGGAATATGGTTCAGTCATTCGTCATCATTGAATAGTCTCTGCACTTGCGCTTCATTAGTGATCCAGATAGTCGGCGAGTGATCCGATTTACGTACGTAGATGCGGCCGAGTGTGGTCCAACAGTACTTATAATTTTTGGATTTCTTGAGGTCCCTCGCCAGGAAATGGAGCCTAGAGGCTTTTTGTGTCAGGCGCTCGCTAATGAATATAGGGGTATCCGGGTGTCTGTCTAGTCCTAGGTTAATAGCTCTAAGTCTGTTCTGCGGGTTCTGTAAGTTAAATGCTTTAGCCATTTTTAGAATCCTGTCCTTGGTGATTGTTGAATTAAATTCAACGACGATTGACTTTTTCTCCGTTTTCCCTTTCAGTGTGTAGATGTCGCCGATGTCAGAGTTACAAACCGCGGTCTTCAAATTGCTCGCCAGCGAGTTGACCATGCTAACCAGAGTTTCTTGGGACACTTTTTCACCTAGGGGGACATTTTTAATTTCAATACTTTTTTTATTATTTATTCTTAGGGTATCTTCCAGCCTTTCTTCTAATAGCGTCATTTGGTCTGTCTTCGACTTGAGGGTGGCTTCCAGTTGCTGAATTTTACTTTTTAGTTCACTATTTTCCTCCGAAAGTTTGGAGATGGAGGCCTCGATCTTGGCATTGGACTCCTTAATGCCGTCAAGGATGGGGAACAATTTTTCCATCTGATTAGCGTTCTTGGTAGTCGAACTCTTTAATAGGTCTTTCATTTCATCACGAAATTCTGCCAGTTCGACACTCAAGTTCTTTTGGAGCCTCTTGCGTTTAGCACGGAGTGTAACTCCGGTAGCTCTGCTATCAGTGGTTTCATCTGTATCTGAGTTGCGGTGTGGTGAAGACATATTTAGTTTTGTGCTATTTAAACTTGATACTTAAATTATACCTCAATAATGAATAGAGTTGTAGGCTAGAATCGTAGCACTGCTCGTGGGTCCGTAGCGGTGTAGCGCGTAGGCGTAGCTTCGTAGCTTGAGTAGGTACGTCGGGTGGAATCGTGGCACTTCGGGCCGGAGCAAGAGGCAAATTATTGCGACGGTCTCGTTTTCGCGAGGTGAGGCGCGGAGCCGCTAGCTGCGCGATTTACCCGGCACAAAATGCACTTGAATTTAATTTAATTATTATGCACACAAATATGCTCACAAGCGTTACGTGTATAAGGGTGAGTTTACTGTCTAGTCAAAAATTTTTATTTGGAGCAAAATTTAGCGCACGTCTAGTATTGGCGCTGGTTTGGACGAAAGAGGAATTTTATGCAAAATTATGCTACTTAAATTATGCAAACATTCAAGTTTTGCATGTCTGTAGGTGGCCCTTTAAGGAAAGGGCACATTAACGCCAGAAAAA
>JALPQI010008477.1:0-62115 GCA_025490895.1 Thaumatotibia leucotreta | reverse complement strand
AACACAGTAACAAAATCGTTACCTAAAGTAGGATAAAGTAGGGTAACGATCAAAAGCGTTTTTTAAATACATAATATTTTCTCATTAGAATAGACGGCATCCGGTAAACTTCATACGACAATTTTAACTTCAAATTTTGTCAGAAATCCGCTGTTGCAATTTTTTCCCTTTCCTCATTTATAGACAGGCACATTGTATAGACAAAAACTTTAATTATTGATTTAAAATTAACACCTTATACACTGCGAAGACACTTGATTATGTGAAATAATTGTCAAAATATTGGTAATCGTATGAAAAAATTGGTACAGACAGAACAATATTGGGTGAAATGTTTTACATGATACAAAATGATATTTTGTGGATCTACTCATGATTACAGCTAACTTTTACTACGGGACCATCTTTGAAAACGTTACCACTAAATTTGCGTCTCCATACAAATTGTTAAACCAACTGTCGCTAGTTACAATCGAGTTGAGTTATCATATTAAAACGTATACAACACACTGATCTCAAATGTTCTCAACTTTCAAATGTGTATACATCTATTATTAATGCACTCGACTGTAGTTCTTACAATTTTTTCTGCCGAGTTTAATGTAAGTCGCGTAGTGTAAGTTGATCGCAAACATGAGTAGATAGAATAAAATTTTTGTACATGTGTGAAATTCACATGTATATGAAGCTTAATCCCTGGAGTGCCTAGTGACGAATTTGTCACAAGCGATTTTTTAATTATTACTTCAAATAATGACTCCAAATAACTAATTTACAAGAGCATTTTTTGACATTGGCGTTCCAGGGGTTAATCAGCCATGTAACGATTTGTCTTAATTGTGTATACCCTTTTTGAGAACTGTTTTTCTACTTGTAAAGGTTGTTATTTTTATGGAAGAAAGTACATTCCAAGCGATACTTTTTTTCAACTAGTCTAGGTGAAATTATTAAGTTACGTTACGTGAATGTATTAAATTTACGTTAAGTACCCGGTAGGTTGTATGTTTTGTCTTCGGCCACTATAAAGCCAATCATGCGTCAACTATGTAACTTTTTCTGGCCTCGACCGCGAATACCTAAGTTCGTCAATTTCGGGAATTTGTGTCTGTCACTATAATGACGCCTTTGTTGAAGTGACAGAGACAAATCCCCGAAATTTACGGATTTCGGAGTTCGTGGTAGCGTGGCTGAACTGAACTGACAGGCATCAAGATAGAGGGGCAGGGACTATAGCTATCCTTTGAAATGTAGTTACTTGGGCATGAGTAAAAGGATGGCAACTGAAACCATGAAAATCAAAAGCCATATCTTTTTCTGAAAAAGTTTTTCACATATACATATGTATCCTTCGTTGGATTGACACATAAATACTCAAAATTTACGTATTAAGAAGTTCACGAGCGACTTTTTTTAAAAAAGCACGGCACGAGTTCAAACTGTTCAAAGATATTATTTTGAACGTCTTTGAACTCGTGCTGTGTAATGTAACTTTTTAAGTAAAATGAAACAAAATATTTTACAGAGGAACTCATACTTATTTATTAATATAAATTACTTAACATAAATCAGTCTTTGTACACTATTTACATAATTTGAAAATCCTAATAAGTTCATCTAATTGCGGCTTAATCGACTTCTTCAACGGTAGGACCGTCGTTTCTGCTTTGGTATCCAGGCATTCCTCCCATGCCGCCGGGCATTCCACCGGGCATTCCTCCCATGCCCCCGGGCATTCCACCAGGCATGCCGCCCTGGTTGCCGCCGCCGTGCATCTTGGTCATCACCGGCGAGCACACTCGCTGCACCTCCTTCAGCTTGTGCTCGTACTCTTCCACCTCGGCCAGAGAGTTGTTGTCCAGCCATCTTAGCGTCTCCTCGCACTCGCTGCGAGCCGTGTTCTTGTCCTGCTCGCTCAGCTTGTCTCCCGCGTCGTCCAAGGCTTGTTTCACGCTGAAGACATAGGCCTCCAGTTGGTTCCTCGCCGCCACCCGCTTCCTCTGCTTCTCGTCTTCGTCCTTGTAGCGCTCGGCCTCGGCCAGCATTCTGTCGATGTCCGCCTGCGACAGTCGGCCTCTGTCGTTCTTGATCACGATGTTCTTGCTTCGCCCGGTGCTGTTCTCCTTGGCCGACACGTTCAAGATGCCGTTAGCGTCGATGTCGAAGGTGACGTCGATCTTGGGCACCCCTCGGGGCGCGGGCGGGATCCCGGTCAGGTCGAACGTGCCCAACAAGTTGTTGTCCTTCGTCATGGCGCGCTCGCCCTCGTACACCTGGATGGTGACCGCCGGCTGGTTGTCAGAGTACGTCGTGAAGGTCTGAGACTGCTTGGTCGGGATCTTGGAGTTGCGTTCGATGATTTTGGTCATGACGCCGCCGGCCGTCTCGATGCCCAGAGACAACGGCGACACGTCCACCAGCAACACGTCCTGGATCCTGGAGTCGTTGGATCCGCTGAGGATGGCCGCCTGCACCGCCGCTCCGTACGCCACCGCCTCGTCGGGGTTGATGGAGAGATTCAGCTGCTTGCCGCCGAAGAAGTTCTGCAGAAGGTTCTGGATCTTCGGTATGCGAGTCGAGCCCCCGACGAGCACGACGTCGTGGATCTGGCTCTTGTCCAGTTTAGCGTCGCGCAGCGCCTTCTCGACCGGCTCCAGCGTGCCGCGGAACAGATCGGAGTTGAGCTCTTCGAAGCGCGCGCGGGAGATGCGCGTGTAGTAGTCGATGCCCTCGTACAGCGCGTCGATCTCTATCGACGCTTCGGTGCTGGACGAGAGGGTGCGCTTCGCGCGCTCGGCGGCCGTCCGCAGGCGGCGCAGCGCGCGGGTGTTGCCGCGCAGATCCTTCTTGTACTTGCGCTTGAACTCGTCCGCGAGATGGTTCACCAACCTATTGTCGAAGTCCTCGCCTCCGAGATGCGTGTCGCCGGCCGTCGCCTTCACCTCGAACAGCGAGCCCTCGTCGATGGTGAGGATGGACACGTCGAAAGTGCCGCCGCCGAGATCGAAGATCAACACGTTGCGCTCGCCCTTCAAGTTCTTGTCCAAGCCGTACGCGAGCGCGGCGGCGGTGGGCTCGTTGATGATCCGCAACACGTTGAGGCCGGCGATGGCGCCCGCGTCCTTGGTGGCTTGGCGCTGCGAGTCGTTGAAGTAAGCCGGGACCGTGATGACGGCGTCCCGCACTGACGTGCCCAAGTACGCCTCGGCCGTCTCCTTCATCTTCGTCAACACCATGCTGCTGATCTCCTCCGGCGCGAACCTCTTCGTCTCGCCTTTGAACTCGACCTGGATCTTTGGCTTGCCACAATCGCTGATCACTTTAAACGGCCAGTGCTTCATGTCCGCCTGTATCTTCGGGTCGTCGAACTTGCGTCCGATGAGTCGCTTGGCGTCGAACACCGTGTTGTTGGGGTTGAGCGCGACTTGGTTCTTCGCGGCGTCGCCGATGAGGCGCTCGGTGTCCGTGAACGCGACGTAGGATGGTGTGGTCCGGTTGCCCTGGTCGTTCGCGATGATCTCCACATTCCCGTGCTGGTACACTCCGACACAGGAGTACGTCGTTCCAAGATCAATTCCCACAGCTGGCATTTTTCCTAGATTGTCTTTAATAACGTCCTTGTTCAACAAAATAATGTTTCACGTAATAACTCGAGAGGTATTCACCACTCAACTTCTCCTTACTTTCGCTTTCGTGTTTTGTAATAAACTGAGTTCGCGCCAGTACGCGGTTGCTTTTATACCCGCCCGTGAACGGCCAATCACAATCGAGCATTTTCTAGATAATTCTCGATAGCTGTTCCGCGGCCAATGGGGTCGATGTCGATTCTCGGGTGTTCTCGACTGTTCGGTCTTGAAGAGCAGGACCGACGATAAATTCCGTACGAGTTAGAAAGAGACAGAGAAAACCTGGTAATACCAGGTGAAAGAAAATTAACCAACTTATGTTAATTTTTAATAAGGCCTGTCTTACCAATTTTATCTCTTTTTTAAGTCAATAACATTAGGGAAAGATTCTCTCGGTTTGTTTGTACCTCAAGAGAGTAAAACCATAGACAAGCTATAATTAGCATACAACAATAGCGCTAAAAATTTTAAAGTAAAATAAATGGTCGAAACTGAATAACGACTTCGCATAAAATAAAACAAATTATCCAATGTACAATGTAATATTAAGCATGTTCCGTTATTAATAGAACTTGCGTATTGTTTATTATTGAATGATGACTCGCATCGAACTGATATTTTATGTTTTTTCTTAATTTTTGGTACTCTATGTTTTTGACCGTTAATTAGTATTCTCATCTCATCCTTATAAAGATTTAATTGAAAAAACCTCTATCATGCGCAATATACATGTAAATAAACTAAATAACGAGTTCTTGTCATTAACTCTCGGGATTTTTATTATGTTTTACCGTGGTATCACTGACGGCATTTGTTCTAAAAATAGATTTCTGTTTACGTCGCCATCTTGCGGCGAGTAGCGTAGGTACTCAGTTGTTAGGTTAGGACAAAGATAGCTTATCCGACGTCAGTAAAACTGAAAGGGATAAGTAAAGTAGGTAAGGTACTTACATGCATACTTACTTGTTGTAGAGTCAAGAGTGACATGATTGAGATGAATCTCGAAAATTCTGGAAATTTTTAAATTGGTGAACTCGTAGAGTAGCTTAAACTGCAAACAATATGATAAAATTAGTGAGAAGCAGTTGTACCATCCCTTATTTACAAAATAAATTTCGTAACTTTAAAAAACGCGACCTTGGGCTGAGGGTCGGATTGTAGTTTTCAGCGAACTATTTCGTCCATTTGGCTCTTTTGAAATCGCGAATAAGATCTAAAAATCAATGGGTTTGAGAATGTACATACGAGGGCTGTTCCGAAAGTTTTTAGTTGCTCCGGTTCTATTCATGCGATTTCAATAAAACTTACACCATTTTGAGGGATATTTCAATGACGCTTTAGGCGGTGTAAATTTGTTTTAGTAAAGGTTTTAGATATTTTTATTATTTTGTTTTACTTAGACGTGTCGAGCCTTACTCCAATGACCATGATACCGGTTTTTAAGACACATTTTTAATGAGATGCTATCAACATTATTCGCTTATATAAAACTATTTAATTTTATAGGTACTAGTAATTGAAGATATTTCCGTTATTTTTAACTACAAATTACGTGATATCCTTTACTTTAATCATAAATGAGTAGGCATCGAAAAAAATCGTAAACTCTAAAATTGGTAGGTATTTCGAATATTGTAAAATCATCATTCAATCAATAATATTGTTCTTCAATTATATGAAATTAAAAAAAACGCAAAACTAACTAAATTATATATCTCGGGTATATTCAAGTACAGCTTTCAAAGATTTTCATACAAAACATGCTTCAATGTGTCAAAAATAGCTAATTTTTCCATGCAATGTTAAATTTCATACGAAACAGCATTTTGTGAAATAAATAGAACAACCCTCGTATGGTTAAGAACTTTTCACTTCTCATGCTCTTAAAATGTTATTTTAATCCCTGCATATCGGGACTAAAACTCTTTATTAATCTCTAGGGAGTAAAGTAAAATTTTTTTTATTGACGTTGGAAACCCGTAAACAGCCACACTCACGGTGTTCAAGAATAAAGGATAGTCGCCATTTTCAGTGCTTGTGTATGGACCACTTTTGTGCATGCCGTGGATACAACCTCTAAACTTTTTTTAATTGACTTTGGAAACCCCTAAACAGCCATTTCTGGTGTTTATGATTTTTGAACGAACGATTATTGCCATTGAAAAAACCTCAAAATGTCAATCGTGTAAAAATATTAAGGAAAATCGATTTTTTTTCTTAATATAGGTACATGTATATTTAATACTTGTTTAACGTCATGCGATGAAGAAGTATTAACACCTTACTCCAGAATGCATAAGAGGTGGTGCAAAATCTTTTGCCGATGCCGCCGAAATCTAGTGTAATATTCAAAAGCGTATCAAACTTTTATGGATTGGAAAACTGGAAAGCAAATTAGGTACCAACATCATTTATGGAATGCGTATTTCTGACATATTTTGATGAAAAATCTAAGAAATATCAACCGTCATCACCTTGTAGCATATATTCCACGCTTAAAACCACACTGCAACTAAACCATATAACTTGATAAAGTTTGCGAACTTATCGTCAAGTGGCCATGTTCCGAAGAAATCGGAAGTTTTGACATCGCAGAAAATATATTTTTTTTGTTTCTTGTTCTTTCGGTTAATAAATACCGAGATTTTTTCCTCGCATTCTAAGTGAAAAGTAGAGTGTTTAATTCGGGACTAAACAGCCATAATGACACTCGAACAACATCCACCCTCGCTACGCTCGGGTGGATAAATATCTCGTGTCATAATGGCCTGTTTTAGTCCCTCGTTGAACAATCTACTATTAAATCCATTGATACTGAGTACGAAACGTAAAAAATCGCTCCCAAATTATTTTAAAAGTGTTTAGGCGACCACTTATTTGAAACTCATACTCAATATTGCCAAGTCAGTTAAATATCTGTGTCCGTAATTTAATTGATAATTATGTTTTTTTTCGCGGTACAAAAAGGCGGCAAATTTTCTACGGACAGCCTCTTACATAATTTAAATTTGGCGCCTTTTTCCACTGATAGGTGGTTGACCAGATTGTATAATAATATATACTCCTCAAAAGAAAATAAGGGCCACTGAGGTTTGCCTGTTGAGCCTGTTCACACTACGGCGATATCGCGGCGATGGGTGCGCCAAAGTATTTATAAAATTGCAACTTAGATTATTGGACCTCCGAAATTTTTTCTTATATAATTTAACTTCATAATTATTTATGTTCATAATATTGTTTTTCATACATATTTTTAGTACTAACTTTTATGTTTAGGTATATAATTTTTCACTATACTTATTTTATGCTTTATATTCTAATGTTATAGGTATTTATTTTTATCTGTACTGGTTTTATGTATGAATTATTTTTGTTTAATTAAATATAAATCGTACTATTACTGTAAACTAGCTACCTGCACAAATCAGGTTGTGGCAGAGTAGGTACTGTACTAAACGGGTTCCCTCTAAACTTTTTTTGTCCGAAACGCTTAGGACATAAGGACATAACAGACTTGGTATAATCTATTTTGGCATCAACTTAATGAGACAGAAACATCACTTGGCTTAAATAACAATATTTCGAATATTATTTTGTCCGAAACTATCTTGGCATATCATTATTTACGCCGAATGTTATTAAGACAGAAATTAGATTTGCATTTTTTTTGGGCATGTAGCCACATGTTCGAAACTTGCCTTTTTCGTCAGGCAGAATGCTGCATGCTGCATTGCTGTGAGGGCGAAAATTTCTGCAGTGAGCGAGCGAAGCGAGCGAACAAAACCTTCCGGGGCAGATCCGACTCGGATAGGTTAGGTTAGAAGACTAAGGCGGGAGCTTTGCTCAGTCTTCGAGGTTATTTTTTTTTTAGCAACCTAGAAAGTACTCAGCTCAGTAACACAGTAAGTAACGTACAGAATATTACTACTACCTCGATTATATTGAGATGTTGTAATTATTCCTTCTCTGTTATGCTAAAACAAACTATGCCGATACTTTTTATGCACATCCAGATTATGCCTCATCATAAATAGGAGCATCGAAATTATGCTCGAATAATATTCGAACAACTCGAAATCTGCCACAAAGAAATATGCGAAAGTTGAGTATGCCACAACAGTTTCTGCACAAAGCCCATTATGACTACATAGTTTATGTTATTCAAAAAAGAATTATACCACAACAGAGTGAACCTAATGGGAAAATGTTTATAAGTAAACAATTTATTTCAAATAACTTTATGAGTATAGATTAATCTACTTGACGACTTTAGGAGGATAAAATTTCGAAATAAAAATCGTTATGAACATTGTAGGTAGAAGTATAATTTTTAGTAAGAAAAAAAGTATGAGATAAAATTTTCGGAGTAATGATGATTATGAGTAAAAAACGGTATTAGTAAAAATATTCGAAGAAAAAATTGTATAAGTGCCAATATGGACCCCGCGGCGATTCCTATACAAACTCGCATCGCCGCGATATCACCGCGTGCGAGTTTGTATAGGAATCGCCGCCGCGATAATGCCGAAAAGAATCGTTAGTGTGAACAGGCTGTAAAAATAACATATAATTATATTTATTGGAACCCCGCAATGTGAAGTTTTGGTAAAAGTTGACGTGAAGAACGCGTTCAACTCAATCAATCGAGATACCCTATTGACACAGGTCAAAGAAAAAGTACCAGAAATTTTTAACTTTGTTTGGCAGTGTTACAGCACCCCATCGAAATTACTTTTCAAAAACAATTTTCTGCTCTCGTCCGTCGGCTGTCAACAAGGGGACCCCCTAGGCCCAGCTTTATTTAGCCTAGCGGTTCACCCCATTATCCTAAGTCTAAATTCCCGTTTCAATGTCTGGTATTTGGATGACGGTACTCTAGGCGGCGATGTTGACGTTGTGCTGGATGATTTACAAGTTCTCACAGAAAAATTTGCTGAAATAGGCCTTGAATTCAATTTTTCAAAGTGTGAAATATTCTTTCCAGACGGATATAATTCAAAAGATGTTGCACTTGCAAGGTTCAACACCGTAGCACCAAATATTAAAGTAATTGACAATAGTTCACTATACCTCCTGGGTTCGCCGGTTTTAGATTAATCTTTCCCGAACTTCGTTAACCAACACTGTCACAAGTTTAGTACCTTTTCTGATCGCTTACGCCAAATTAATGTTCACATGGCATACACGATCATAAAATATTGCCTCTTCGTCCCTAAATTCACCTATGCACTCCGTTGTAGCCACCTTTGGATGTACCCCGACCTTCTGGAAAAACTAGATATATTGATTAAAGATAACCTGTCATCAATCATTAACATCCATTTGGACAACAATCAGTGGTCCCAAGCCTCCCTTCCTATCAGGCATGGTGGCATTGGGATCCGCAAAATTTCGCTTGTTTCTCTCCCAGCATTCCTTTCTTCAATCCATAGCTCTCAAAATTTAATCGCCAAAATTCTAAAATACCCCACTAATTTAAAAATTCCTTTTTTGACAGAAGCCGTAGATTTTTGGAAGATCAACTGCCCTAATAGGCCTGCCAACTTCTCCCCATTCGCAGCGACAATGGGACGAGCCGCTCTGCTTACTGGTACGGAATAACCTCTTAGAAACGTTTACCAACCCAGCAGAGCGTGCTCGTTTCCTTGCCTGTTTAAAATGGGAGTCTGGCTCATGGCTACAGGCGTTACCTTCCAAAAATCTGGGCACATTACTCAACAACAACACATTTAGACTGTCTATCGCGCTGCGTCTAGGTGCTGCTTGCGTTGCCCCCCATCAATGCCATTGTGGTGTTATGGTGAGCAATAGGGGGTTGCATGGTCTGTCCTGCAGCAGGAGCGCTGGCCGTATCGCAAGGCACGCGTCCGTCAACGATATCCTGCGCAGGGCCCTCACTAGTGCCGGTACACCTGCCGTCCTGGAGCCCACAGGTCTGGCCCGGGACGACGGTAAACGCCCGGATGGCATGACAATTGTTCCTTGGAAGCTGGGGCGGCCTTTAGTATGGGACGCCACATGTGTCGATACTCTGGCGCCGTCCCATCTTCCAAGAACTTCGCTACAAGCTGGAGCGGCTGCTGAAGCGGCTGAAAACCTCAAGCGGCGCAAATATGCAGCCCTAGATTCCGGTTGCATGTTTGAGCCGTTTGGGGTAGAGACCCTCGGGCCTTGGGGACCTGGAGCCCACTCCATTTTCAAAGAAGTTGGAAAACGCTTAATTGAAGCTACCGCTGACCAGAGGGCTGGCTCGTTTCTTGCTCAGCGCCTGAGCCTTGCCATTCAACGCGGAAATGCAGCCAGCCTTCTGGGCACATTACCGTCGGGCTCGGAGTTGGAGCACGTTTTTCGGGTTCCGTAGCCAAAATGGCAAAAACGGAACCCTTATAGATTCGTCATGTCCGTCTGTCCGTCTGTCCGTCTGTCCGTCTGTCACAGCCGATTTACTCGGAAACTATAAATGCTACAGTAACGAAATTTGGTAAGAATATGTGTTGTATGAACCGCTACAGGATTATGATACTTAATTGTAAAAAAAACCATTGGGGTGGGGGCCCTCCATACATGTAACTGAGGGATAGAAAAAAAATTTTAGTTGTATATAAGCGTGTGGGGTATTAATAGAAAGGTCTTTGAAAATGATATGAAGGTTTATAAATCTTATTTTTATTTAAGCAAATCGTTTTCGAGATATCAGCTCTCAAAGTCTGAAAAATGTGTCCCCCCCCTCTATTTTTTAAACTACGCGATATAAAATTCTAAAAAAAATATATGTTATTCACATTAATAAACTCTATCAACGATTTTTGGGTTGATTCAATTATCTCCTATAGTTTTTGAGGTAGGTTGATTTAACTGTATTTTTTTATAATAAATTGATAATGGTACGGAACCCTTTGCGCGCGAGTCCGACTCGCACTTGGCCGGTTTTTTATTTGTAAGTATGTATATGTAACCTTTTAAGATGTATTTTTTAACTAGATATTTAATTTTAGATTTTAGTGTTTATTGTTATTGTTTACTTTCTCTTTTATGAATAATAAAAATACGTTTAAAAAATATGTGTATTAATTTTCAACACTATCACAGTAAAATCATTTAATTGAGTTTAATTTTATTAATATCTTCTTCGGTTACCGCGATGATTACTCATGAAACTAAACTATTTAAAACGGATATACGCGTAATACGCGATAAAGTATATTAAATTATTAATTAAATGTAATTACATCCCGAAGTTTGACGACAGTCGCCCGCAGACTTTGAACCCTGTAAAGTGTTCGAAACGTTGGGACGTAGTTAAATTTCATTAATATACGCTATATAATCCGTTTGAAAACTACAATATATGTACACAGATTAAATCTAACTAATCTACTTAACCTAACCTATATCTAAGATTGGTCCTTGTGGCATTGTACCGACGTTTCCTCGCTGTATCGCAGTACTAATGCGTTGTGCGAGGAAGTCGCCAGCTCTTCGGTCTTTAGTCACGTCAACCACACGTTTCGCGATCTCAGCAAATAATTTGCGTGCGCTGGGGCCCCATGAACCTAAAGTTTCTACTTTTAATTATTACGTTTTAAAAATTCGGCATTTTCAGCCGCAGTGGCCGCCTTAAATGTTTGAAATAGTTTTATTTCATGTATAATTTTATTGTTATAACAAATTAACGAATAAAATATTAAACTTACTTATTTCGGTAGGTACGCTTTATAAATTTATTATTTTACTGTGCACGAAGCTTGTTTGTTATAAATCTTGTTTATAGACGACCTAAACGACGATATTACAATTTAAAAAAATGTTTGATCCTAAATAAACGTTTTACCAAGATAATCAAGATATCTAATTTTAAAAATATTTTTTCATCGCTTTTATTATTAAATGGCACGACTAAAAAACCTAACAAAATTTAGAGGCAGATACATAGGTATTAGAATGCCTAAAATTAAAAAAAATAAAACTAACTTTAAATAACCTACGTTAATAATACCTAAACCTAATGTTTTTAAATACCTAAGGAAGTAACACCTACCAATGAATATTTGAATAACCTAAGTTTAAATTAACTATTGCACTAAATATCTAAAGTTTAAAATACCAACATTTAAAATACCCAATGGTAAAAATACTGTTGTCCACAGAAGTAAGCGATTTAGACCTGGGAACCGGTGAACGAAGCTTCTATTTCTGCTCTAAGGGATAAAAGGTACCTAACGAACCTATCCATAGGTTAGTGTAGGGTAGGAACAAATTTGTTATTTCTTAATGCGGGGTTCCGCCCCCGAGTCCCCTTTTTTGGTTTCACAAGGATGAGGATGCGAAAACAATTAATTAAAAGTAAGTATTTTATAGACATCCGGGAAACTACGTGTATGAATAAATCAGGGTAAAACCGACTTGGATTGGTTTCGAGGCTAGGGCGGATTGAAAAGTTAAGTTTATCGAATGTCTATAAAATACTCACTTTTAATTAATTGATAGTCGTATTCAGTGTTACTGTTAAAGGGATTGCAATTGCTGGATCCAGCATCCAGCAATCCAGCTGGATCCAGCGCATTTTTCGGTCTGCTGGATCCAGCAGCCAGTGCTGGATCCAGCGCTGCGGACCCGCAAATAAAATTCACCAAAAAATGCATAATCAACTTTAAATAAACTTATTTTACGTCGTGTTTGAAACGGTTCCGCGATCCCGCGCTTAGTCCTAGACGGCCGTGGCTAATAATACGACCGTGTGCTCCTTCCAATTTATGGTTGAAACAATGTGTATGGCTAAAAGTGGGAAAGAGTGGATAGATTCTAATGTAGTGCTTCGGAATGAGAAATCTATGTTTATGCTACGTTTTTGGTTGGGTCTAAATTGCATGAATTTGGTTTTATTGAAATTAAGCTTTAAATTGTGATCATCCGACCAGGTTCGATATTTTGAATGGTTGTATTTAAGCTATTATTTAAATCTAATTGATTGTGGCAAAGTTGAATTACAGATATGTTGTCAGCAAAAAAAGTACAAAATTTATCTATACATTTAGGCAGATCATTTATTATATAGATTAAAAATAAAACACAACCGAGAACACTGCCTTGGGGTATAGATCGAGTAATATTCGTTTTATCTGATTTAAATATTTGTATGGTACCTGTGGTGTAGTTGTGATATTGATATTCTATTTCAACGCATTGTGTACGACCTACAGGTCCTTAGGTACCTTATTAAGGTATGGTATGAACCAATTGTGAGCCGAGCCTCTAATACCTATTCCAAATAATTTTTGCAATAAAATATCATATAAAACACAATCATAAGATTTGCTCATACCTAGCAACTAGCAACATACCAATAGCATATTTTCTGTCATTTATTGTATTTAAAACTTCGTTTGTGTACTTGAAACCTGCTGACGATGTTGAGCGACCTTTTCGGAAACCGTTTTGAGAATCGTTAAATACATATTTTAAATTTTTCACAAAAAAAAAATCGGTTCGACATAGCGATACCTATAAAAGACTGGTTAATGAGAAGTGTCATAGGAGGGGTTAACTCTTCAGCGCATTTTCTTACTAAATAGGGTGGTACTGGCAACTCATCTTGGCCAAAACTTCTTTTATTTTTGAGACATTTAATTAGTTTGAAAACTTCAAGTGAGGTGACGGGGCTAAGGTAGAGCGATTTTTCAGATGATGATATGACGGGTCGTCCCCGGAGCGAAGTTTCAGCCCTCTGCGGAGTCGGTTTTCGAAATTCTATCCAATTTTAAACTAAGGGGTACACTAAAACGTTTCAAATAAATAAAATAATTAAAAAATAAAACAAAAAGTTCCCCGACTTCAATCGAAAAAAAAATTTATAGTAATAAGACAAGCGCCTATATGTAGATACGCTCACAAGAATTAAGCTGAAAAAGGAATAATTTGTCACTTCTCAATTAGCTTAAAACGGCAGTCGTGTCTTTTAATTTCTTTATTATTTTATTTTTGAAGTTTTTTATTAGGTATATAATTCGCAAAAAATTACGCGTTATTGTCCTCCCTTTCATAACATTGAATATTATTATTAATAATTAACCTGTTTTATTGCAAAAAACGTTTTTTTTTTTTGGTATTTTTCCTACCTGCTGGATCCGCGCTGGATCCAGCTGGATTGACGCCGATCCAGCAAAAATCCAGCTGGATTGAAAACACTGCTGGATTGCAATCCCTATTAACCATTAACTATTGCTTCAAAATTACACTATCCATTTTATTAACGTTCGTATAACTTTGCGTGTATTTTAGTCATGCTAGGTGCACCAAAAATATTCCCAAGCAGTTTGTATTGCATTGTTATTACAAAATAATATACTTGGATGTATTTTGTATCCAAGTATATTATTTTGTAATAACAATGCAAAACTTACAGCCACTTGCTCTCGTATCACATGTAACGAATAAGATTTGTTTGCGAAAATAATTATTTTACGATATAATTATTCTATTCTTATAGATACGTTTGTTATAATTTCAGTACCTAGTACAGTACTTATTATAGTAAGTGTTATACAGGGTGGTCCAAAGTTTCCAACGCTTGACGTCAAGAAAATTTTTTTAGATTACTCACGTCATGGGCTATCAGAATATACCCCATGTATGTTAGCCGACTTTTTGCAATTTTCGAGTTACGATTTTTTTAATTTTTTTTCTTTGAGAAATTCTGGAGTGAAGAAATTTATTAATTAAAAAAAAAATATTGGGTTTTATAACTAGTTTCTTTTTGTAAAAGTATTACTACAAATAAAGCATTAACTGACAAAAAAAATAGCGTCCTCACTTTGATACAAGTAGGATAAAAAAATACCAAATTCCAAATTTTACGTTAAAAACGCATCAAATAAGCATGTACGTAAATAAAAAATATCACTTTTTTTTGCTTTTACGAAGGCTTAAGGTCTAGGGCAGGCTTTAGAGTACCAAAAATCCTTGGGATGTGTTTTATTTTTTGTATTTATGTTACGTACATTAACGCTATTTTGATGCGCTTTTAACGTAAAATTTTGAATTTGGTATTTTTTTATCCTATTTGTGTCAAAGTGAGGACGTTAATTGTTTTGTCAGTAAATGCTTTATTTATAGTAATACTTTTACAAAAATAAACTTAAAAAAAAACCCAATAGTTTTGTTTTATTAATAAATTTCTTCGCTCCAGAATTTCTCAAAGAGAAAAAATTTCAAAAATTCATAACTCGAAAACTACAAAAAATCGGCTAAAATACATGGGGTATAATTCTGATATATGCCCATGACGTGAGGAATTTAAAAAAAAAATTTGACGTCAAGGTTTGGACCACCCTGTATATCTCCGGCCGCAAAAAAAGTCAATCACTTGAGTAAACTTTTTTCTTTCAGTTAAAATTTTAAATGTTATTATATTTGACATACGTGGGTACGACTCGCTAATGACAGACCGCGTTGAGCAGTCTGTCTCGTACCAGTTTGACTGCAGTTCCGATACAAATTGACTGGTAAATTAATGTGTGTATTTTAAATTGAGCCACAGCTCTAGTGAAAAAGGGCACAACTCCCCTAACCCAGCTTGTGAAAAAGGATATAAATTTAATCCAAGTGCAGTATTTATAATTTTCCTAAACGGCTGGAGCGTTAAGGTGCATTCAGACCAAACGAGCATTCGCTATTCTAACCGCCCTATTCCACGAAATTCGATCGTTACACAAAACGTGATTCGTTGATTTCGTAGAGTAGGGGATAGAATAGCCAATGCTCGTTTGGTCTGAATGCATCTTTATACCCTTTTTTATGAAAACCACAGAAATGTACACTTACTTGGGCATGAGTAAAAAGATGGCAACTGAAGCGTACGCCTACCGTGAACTTCGACAATCGTAATTTTGAACATCTGTCGAACCGATGATTAAATTACTTACATACTTTGTTGGAGTGACATAAATGGGTGTTTTCGGAAATCGTTGTTGAAATCACTTTGTTATTTAACCCTTTGTATGTCTAAGCACTGATCAGCAACGAGAAAACTATTAGAAAAAAAGGCAAGTTTGGGCTTGTTCTACTCAAGATATTTATAATATCTTATATACTCTTTCCTTTCTAATACGAGAAAAAAAATGTCCCATAATGTTTTTTTCCATTACGATACCGTTTATTCATAATGTTCAAAGGCGATAGCGTAATGGAAGGAATGAAAACAGTACGAAAATTATGGGACATATGTTTTCTCCTTACAGAATCGAAAAGCTAGTGATTCCGAGTCGAATAACCCTAACCTTGTCCCAATTAAATAACTGTTTTCAACAATGTTTTGTGAAAACGCCCAAATGCAGGGTGAAACAGAACGATGATCTATCCCGCTACCGACAGAGTCCATCAACCATTACAAACTTTCAGTATGGGACCAACATCGAAAACGTACATGAAAAATTGACTTTTCCATAGTATTGAGCTCTAACTAATCAGTCACTTTGTATGGTTGGTAGACTCTGTCGGTATCGGGAAAGATCGTCGTTCTGTTTCACCCTGTATGTGCTCAAAATGAATGACTTTAGAATTTCGCAGAGGGCCTGCTGTTGTACAGTCCTACAGTGTATAAACTAATAATTAAGATATTTCTTTACGTCATTCTGGGGAATGTTACTTTTTAAGTAAAATTAAACAAAATATTTAAAAGAGGAACTCATACTTATTTATTATATTGATAACTTAACATAAATCAGTCTTTGTACATTAATTACATAATTTGAAAATCCTATTACATCTAAATGCGGCTTAATCGACTTCTTCAATGGTAGGACCATCGTTTCTGCTTTGGTATCCGGGCATTCCTCCCATACCGCCGGGCATTCCTCCCATACCACCGGGCATTCCTCCCATACCACCGGGCATTCCACCCATACCACCGGGCATTCCACCCATACCACCGGGCATTCCACCCATGCCTCCGGGCATTCCTCCCATGCCCCCACCAGGCATGCCGCCCTGGTTGCCACCGCCGTGCATCTTGGTCATCACCGGCGAGCACACTCGCTGCACCTCCTTCAGCTTGTGCTCGTACTCTTCCACCTCGGCCAGAGAGTTGTTGTCCAGCCATCTCAGCGTCTCCTCGCACTCGCTGCGAGCAGTGTTCTTGTCCTGCTCGCTCAGCTTGTCTCCCGCGTCGTCCAAGGCTTGTTTCACGCTGAAGACATAGGCCTCCAGTTGGTTTCTCGCCGCCACCCGCTTCCTCTGCTTCTCGTCTTCGTCCTTGTAGCGCTCGGCCTCGGCCAGCATTCTGTCGATGTCCGCCTGCGACAGTCGGCCTCTGTCGTTCTTGATGACGATGTTCTTGCTTCGCCCGGTGCTGTTCTCCTTGGCCGACACATTCAAGATGCCGTTAGCGTCGATGTCGAAGGTGACGTCGATCTTGGGCACCCCTCGGGGCGCGGGCGGGATCCCGGTCAGGTCGAACGTGCCCAACAAGTTGTTGTCCTTCGTCATGGCGCGCTCGCCCTCGTACACCTGGATGGTGACCGCCGGCTGGTTGTCCGAGTACGTCGTGAAGGTCTGAGACTGCTTGGTCGGGATCTTGGAGTTGCGTTCGATGATTTTGGTCATGACGCCGCCGGCCGTCTCGATGCCCAGAGACAACGGCGACACGTCCACCAGCAACACGTCCTGGATCCTGGAGTCGTTGGATCCGCTGAGGATGGCCGCCTGCACCGCCGCTCCGTACGCCACCGCCTCGTCGGGGTTGATGGAGAGATTCAGCTGCTTGCCGCCGAAGAAGTTCTGCAGAAGGTTCTGGATCTTCGGTATGCGAGTCGAGCCCCCGACGAGCACGACGTCGTGGATCTGGCTCTTGTCCAGTTTAGCGTCGCGCAGCGCCTTCTCGACCGGCTCCAGCGTGCCGCGGAACAGATCGGAGTTGAGCTCTTCGAAGCGCGCGCGGGAGATGCGCGTGTAGTAGTCGATGCCCTCGTACAGCGCGTCGATCTCTATCGACGCTTCGGTGCTGGACGAGAGGGTGCGCTTCGCGCGCTCGGCGGCCGTCCGCAGGCGGCGCAGCGCGCGGGTGTTGCCGCGCAGATCCTTCTTGTACTTGCGCTTGAACTCGTCCGCGAGATGGTTCACCAACCTATTGTCGAAGTCCTCGCCTCCGAGATGCGTGTCGCCGGCCGTCGCCTTCACCTCGAACAGCGAGCCCTCGTCGATGGTGAGGATGGACACGTCGAAAGTGCCGCCGCCGAGATCGAAGATCAACACGTTGCGCTCGCCCTTCAAGTTCTTGTCCAAGCCGTACGCGAGCGCGGCGGCGGTGGGCTCGTTGATGATCCGCAACACGTTGAGGCCGGCGATGGCGCCCGCGTCCTTGGTGGCTTGGCGCTGCGAGTCGTTGAAGTAAGCCGGGACCGTGATGACGGCGTCCCGCACTGACGTGCCCAAGTACGCCTCGGCCGTCTCCTTCATCTTCGTCAACACCATGCTGCTGATCTCCTCCGGCGCGAACCTCTTCGTCTCGCCTTTGAACTCGACCTGGATCTTTGGCTTGCCACAATCGCTGATCACTTTAAACGGCCAGTGCTTCATGTCCGCCTGTATCTTCGGGTCGTCGAACTTGCGTCCGATGAGTCGCTTGGCGTCGAACACCGTGTTGTTGGGGTTGAGCGCGACTTGGTTCTTCGCGGCGTCGCCGATGAGGCGCTCGGTGTCCGTGAACGCGACGTAGGATGGTGTGGTCCGGTTGCCCTGGTCGTTCGCGATGATCTCCACATTCCCGTGCTGGTACACTCCGACACAGGAGTACGTCGTTCCAAGATCAATTCCCACAGCTGGCATTTTTCCTAGATTATCTTTAATAACTTCCTTGTTCAACAAAATAATGTTTCACGTATTAACTCGAGAGGTATTCACCACTCAACTTCTCCGTACTTTCGCTTTCGTGTTTTGTAATAAACTGAGTTCGCGCCAGTGCGCGGTTGCTTTTATACCCGCCCGTGAACGGCCAATCACAATCGAGTATTTTCTAGATTATTCTCGACAGCTGTTCCACGGCAAATGGGATCGATGTCGGATCGGTCGTTCTCGTGAATTCTCGACTATTCGGTGTCAACGAAAGAGATAGGCTGCAATATTACTCGAGAGGGTAAAAGACAGGCAATGAAGAGGTGATACCAATTTAGAAAATAAACAGTATTTTTACGATTTCGTGTATTAACTATCTATCATGTCATATCGTAAGTGGGTACCAAGTTTAAATTATATAAAAAAATAATGAATAATGAAATAATAACGACATTATGCTGAAATTAAGACTTTTAAGTAAATTTGATTATTTTAAATTTAAATATATGCTATATTTCAATTGAAAATAGTAACATATTCAAAATGTATAAAAGAAATTGTAGAATTAGTGTTTTGCTTATCTACTATTTTCATTTATCTTTTTATATACCGCTTTGAAAAAATTGTCCTCTTTTGTATGATTAAAAACCTACTCACAATTTTAGATATTTTATCTCAATATTAGGATAATTTGTAATTTTGCTGGGGTATCACCGCATTGTATGCGCTGCGACTGCCCTTTCCCATAGGGGACTACTGTTGCAAAAGAAAGAGACAGCTTAATGCAGTACAACATGCGTTAGAAAAAGAGAGCTTGTTATTTCTCGAATGTACGAATTATTGCGTTTTCCAGAACTTTCTCAAACAATCTCATGCGCTCACATCGCCATCTATTGGCGAGTAGTTTTCGCTTCGCATTTTCAATTTGTTCCTATTCGATGTTTTCAATTTCATTTTAAAGAGAGAAATGATAAATTAATACTTCTTTGCCATTGGGTTTTCAATCCTATTAATACAAGGTGTCTAAATAATCCTGTAGGTAGTTTGATGTAGCGTCAGCGTCCTAAAACTAAAAATTCTTAGACAAATTGAACAAAATCGTTGCCTTAATAAGTTTATATACTTTCAAAATATTGTATTGTATGTATTGTACTTTATTTTGTACAAATGTAGCCCGTGAATAGTTTCGTAACAAAAAAATCCATGCTTAGGTACTCGAAAAAATTACCGGCCACAGAAAGTTTAAATTTCACGTCTTTTTTGGTGTCGAAATTAGTTTGCCAGCCATGTAATGTATGTATGATATTATTTTTTGTTGATAAAAAAGTATAGCCAAAAACCTAGCCTACTGATTTTATTTGTCCATCAATGTGTCAAACATTCTGTATAGCTTCTACGTACCCCCCGGCCCGACACGATACGTGTACCAGTCGTCAGTAGAATTTAAAAAAATGTAAACAAATATGGCTGACTTTCCATAGCATTTGACGTCTTTGACACATTTCGTGAAACTCGGGCGCAGATATATTTTTACGTTAATACTATTAATTATCAATCATTTTATGTGTGCATTTATAAAACCAAGATTGTGTTCTAAAAATGCGTGATTACGGGATAATGCAAGTTTTTAGGTTTGTTTACATTTTTTTCGATGCTACTGATGATTGGAATAGGCAAGTATTATTTCATTTTCAACATTGACAATCCACGATACAACACTGATACTAAAACCTTCCTTCTTGAATAATTCTTTATAATCAACATTATACACTCAGTTTTGTACGTTTCTTATGTACTGCTGTTGATGCCCCAAAATAAAATAAAAAATCGCATTCAAAATCCGTTGCGTAGCTTATAGGTATTTCTTAAGAATACATACACAGGGACGGACAAATAGCGTCTTTCTTTAATACTATGTTCTGATTTTGTTATAAATTATCAATTGAACTACAGATTTTGTTATAAATTGATAATTTTGTTATAACAAAATCAGTACTTCAATTTCAATATTTTGAAATCTGGCAATGACAATATGCCATTTACATAATTTGCCACTAAACATGGTGTCACTACCACCGTTTTACATATTTTGTCTCTAAGCATTCAGCGTTTCGTTACCTAGTCGATCAAAAAAGAAAATCGCGCAAAAATAAAACTAACTGCAAATATTAAACTAAGTAAAAATAAAGTAAGTAGTAATAATCATTTCCAAATTTCCTCAAGGTTACATGAACACCTATCAATTAAAATTGCATAATAAAAAATATCATCCACCTTCGCCAATCAGAATCGGCCAAGATAAGAATAATATCAATGCACCCAACGTGTCCCTACAACGAAACGAACACGTCAGTAAGAACGAGAAGATTCCACGTGTTTCTACTCGCCGATAGATGTCGGGGCGGGTATATAAACAAGCGCCGGCCGGCGTTTGCTATCAATTGTCAAGTGAATACTTTCGAGTGCATTTCGCAGAGCGATTTCAAGAAAAACACGAAAAGTACGTTTAAGACCTGTTCAAGATGAAGAAGTTCAGTGCAACTACTCTTACTTTAACTTTCTTAGTCATCATCGGAGCCAATTTAGCTTTCGCTGAAGAGAAATGTGGAGAGAGACGAGATCTATACAAACGGCGGAACAGTCTATTTGATCAAGACTTCGGTTTGGCATTCGCACCTGGTGACTTCCTGACTTCCATGTTTTCGCCCTTCGCCTTCCACGACTACTTCCGACCCTGGCGTCACCTGGCTTCTCTCAATAAAGACGTCGGATCCACCATTAAGACAGACAAGGATCAATTCCAGATAAACCTAGACGTTCAGCACTTCAGTCCTGATGAGATCACGGTTAAGACTGCTGACGGTTACGTAGTCGTTGAAGGAAAACATGAGGAAAAAGAAGATGAGCACGGCTTCGTCTCCCGTCAGTTTGTGAGAAGGTACTCATTGCCGGAAGGAGTAGAAGCGGAGAAGGTGGTGTCTCAGCTGTCCAGCGACGGAGTACTGACAGTGTCGGCGCCGAGACAGCTGCAGCTGGAGAACAAGTCTGAGAGAGTGGTGCCCATCACACAGACTGGCCCGATCAGAAAAGAAATCAAGGAAGTTAGGGACAGCCCTGAGCTCCCCAACAATCCATACAAGGAGAGCTGTGATAAAGACACTTGCTCGAAGAAAAATTAGTTTTCCCTTTCATTTCCTTCTTGCATTCAGTGACTAGTCAACTCATAAATATTATTTTAAGACTGATTTCTTAATAAAAAATATTATTTTTACTAAACAACTTTTTTTATTATTTAAATTGTACTCTTACTTGTATAGGTAAGTACCCTAATAAAACAAGGTTTCCCTAAACGAACTAAGCGGATTGATATGTTAAACCGGCATCGTGATAATCTCTAGTAATCTTCATGTCATATCATATCGTCGGTTGACCACCAAAACTCACTATAAAAACTGTCACTATTAGCAACCTCGTATATCGGTACCTACTGAATCGGAACCGAGATATGACCTTTATTTCAAATAGGTATTTGGGTATTTTCACTTTTAGGGACGCCCAATCAGCGTGAAACGAAAAAACCTTAATTGCAGTCAGCTTCTCAGCTTTATAATGACAGTAAGTACAATATATTATTTAGAAATTTAAACTTGATCTTAGTTTGTGTCGCTTATAGTTTGTATTGTTTGTAAAATGAACACCAAAACAGAGTTAATATCAAAATTTAGTGTTTAATTGGCGTTACAAGGCTAACTGAAATTAAGGATTTTTGACTTCACGCTAGGAAATTGGGTGACCCAAAAAGTGAGAATTCCCATTTGTAATTTAGTGAGTTCTGCTTGTCAACCGACAAGAACTGCATATCAAAGTAATTTTACCTGCATTTTAAACTTTATACCATTTGTTTAATACCTATACTCAGACTTGTGGAAACAATCCAAGTTTCAATTTGGAGGCCTCTTAGAAATCCTTTATACGGCCACAGGAATAAAAAACTATACCTACTATTTATATTTGAATTAATTTATTCAGATAATTAAATGCTAGTTACAATACACAATAAAAAGTAAAAATAAAATAGACTTTTTAGTACAGATGGTGCCTTTTTTACGCGCTAGCGCGAGAAGTGGCTCATTTTACGTCAGGTCCAAAACTTTGGAGGGCCATCTGTACTAAAAAACGTCGTACGAGACACGTGCAAAAAGGATTCGTAACTCGTGTTATATAAGGTCCTAATTTATTAGTTGCAGATATTTTAACACATTATACTTTACATTAAAATAATGAACTTTAAATATAAATTAAGAAATCTTTTCATGTAATTTTTTTGATATCATTTTCCTAACAAAAAAATTAATTATAATTTCGTCTAAAAAAAATCATCATGTGTGCATTATCACATGTCACAATAACACTGTCTGTCATGTCATCAAACGACACAATCCACAGATAAAATATAGGGAAGATTCCGTGTATTAAGACATACCTGAACAAACTATTGTCATCCTTTACCATCTCAGTATGTATTCCATAAGGAAAAAGAGACAAACAAGGTAGTTCTACTCGGTCGTGAATTATATCACCGACTCCATTTTCTTAATTTTTCTTGAACAATGCTACCAACCTGACTAGATAAAATGTCATTACTATTAGTGTTGTCCAGTCTTCATCGTATGCTTTTATCGGCAATAATAATATTTTTACCAAATTAGGTAGCGATGAACAGTGCGAATAAACCTTATTTCCTACCCAGAATCACGATCTTCTGCGATCCTTAATATGTCATGATTTCTAAATCTACACTTTAGGATAAAAATAAAATCACAAAATTAATGAAATATTTTCTTTAATTAAAATGTCAAATGTCATAAGAAGTGTTCTGTCTAAAACGTGTGCCACTAGTTGGCGCCACTTAGCGGTAAGGTCCCGCTAAGAAACACAATTACCTAGCCTCAAAGAACAACTAACTAGAAGAAGGTCATTTTATTTTTTTACATAATTTTATTAACTTGTACAAATCATTTAAACACGAAACTATAGGCGCTCTGAAAATTTAGACAAGTTTCTGGACCTGACGCCTCAGTGCTGCCGCCCTGATGAACGGCATTTCAGAAAACCCACATTATAACATGTTTTACGGAACTTATCATCCCTTAAAGCATACCTAACAATTTTCGTATGATGGCTTCTTTATAATTAATCAGTCTACACAAGTATCACATGAGTGTCATTATTAAACTAAACTTACTTTACTTTCTGGTTGACATGACATTGGATGATTACCAAATATGGTGGGTACTACGTCAGAATGTAATCACTTATGGGTACGCCCTTGCCTGAAACAACAGCTTAAAAATGTGCGGAGCATATTTTTGAATACTTTTTAGGGCACCAGTCGTCTGCCTTTTTGATATTTTTGACCCATATTAGCCTTTGTTCAGTGTCCTGTGGAAACCTGTTGGAAATTAAAAACATCGATTCATTTTCTGAGTTGGCTATCAATAGATTTATCGATATCACGATCGATCGGTTAAGTACAACACTATGCAATACAAATATTTGAATCCCACTATTTATAATTACATTACGAATGCAAATACGAATGGTTAATTCACAAAGCTACACACATGTATCCGGCAACAAATATTGAATAAGATTTTCAGTTACTTTTACCTTAATAAGGTTCGAAATTTTAAAATTCAAGTCAAAACTAAATTACCGGTGAAACGTAATGTCTTTATTTTGTTCATTCAGGTAACCCTGGCGGTTTTTACACCATGGAACCACACAAGTCATCACTTTTATCACATTCCGTGCACTTATCGAACAGAAATATACATGAAAAGCTTTATTTTAATCACTTTTACTATTTGCGGTTTAGGTGCACTAGTATAGCCAAACAAAGATCGTTGACAGGCATTGCTGGCGTCACCCACAGATATAATAGACTCGGTCTATTAAATTAATAAGTCTATGACACAATCCAAAGGAAAATAACATGACATTGACAATAAAGTATTTAATTTATCGACGAGAAGTGGCCAGTTCCAGTTAAGTGGTACGTAAAAGAGGTACTAGAATATGTTCAATGAGTTTTCATTTAATAATCACATAAACAGGGTGTTTTTACGTAGGAAATTTGCTTTTCCGTTTTCTCCAAAAAAACATTGTAAAAGCTATAATGTTTCACGGTTTAATATACTCCAGAGACCGAGTACTATCAGCTGTAAAAATATCTGCATCTAATAAATTAGGACCTTATATATGTATATCGGGAACCCTAATGACAGCCGAGCTAAGAGGCCTAGCTACTTGTTATTCGTTACAGAATCTTGTATCTACGCATCTACGCAGTAGTAGAAAACGAATGGAGAGTTCTAAGCTTGCGTCCATGCATAGGATGCATACCCCATAGAAATAACTTCCTTCGTAAGAATGTAAACCCTTCACATAACAAGACAAGAGTGAATCGTTCTATGTCTAACACGGGAATGAATTGATGAACACTGCAGTAGTGACCTTTTATACTGTCAGGTCACCAGCCACCTGTTCATAGGTTGGTATCATCTACCTGCAAACCTGCATGGACTAAGCAAAGACCACTCCAAGCAAAACATTGCTTATCGTTTTCTAGATTTAGTAACTCATATCTCCGACATGTATATCGAGATCCAGATGTACATATATGTATTAAAAATCCAATACCTATTATTGTATTTAACAGTATTATTTTCTTGATTTGGGTTGGTCCTAAAATAAAAGTTACTCTGTAATGTCAATGTCTGTATGACTTATTTATATATACAGGGTGGGCTTGAGTAACCTGAATGACTTTTGATGTCAAAAGAATTAAAAAATATTACATGAAATATATTTTCGGACTTTTTTTTTATTTATTTAAAATATGACCAGTAATGAAATGTAGCGAAAGACTTTTTTAATTTTTTTTTGTAGTAGTTTTTCTGAAACTTTTTTCTCATTTTCTCTAACTTTAATCAGTGAGTTTATGTCAAGAGTCAACCATTAGTGTAAGAATTTTAATCGTGCAGGTATTTTTTCAGTAACCTATGATGAAAATAGTTTTTTGAAAAACATTTCATTATCTGTGAAACTAAGCCGAATCCAGAAAAGTTCATATGACATTAGTCTCAAAATGTGGTCAGGAATATAACTTCAAGTTTGTCGAGTTACTCATGACCACTCTGTATAATAGGCATGGGATTCATTAGTGTAATCATGGATATATGACACTGAAATGTGGTCCTTTACTATTGAATATATCTTAAAACGCAAAGTCTCTCAACGACCTATAGAGCTATGATCGGAGTTTTTCTACTTTATCCAGTCCGAAATGTTGAGATCTAGTCAGTTGGTTCTCTGGTCATCTGGTTGGTCTCGTCAGGTCCGGAGATGAACTAACATCACCGACATAGCCCTCCAGATTAGCAAGCTGAAGGGGCAATGGGCAGGCCATATGGATAGAAGCTCACGGTCTGGAAAACGGAGCGTTGTCGTCCGCCCACAAGATGGACCAACAACCTTATGGTGATCGCCGGGAGTCGCTGGATGCAGGTCGCCTCTAACCAGCATAAATTTAGGTTCAAAATGGAGGCCTATATATAGCGGTGGACGTCTTATCTTATGGCTGAAATGATTATGATGATAATTTGAAGTATTTTATGGATCATCCGATAGTAAGCGGTAGCCTTAGCCTATGAAGGCTTGTGACGCCAGTAACAGTGATATTTTACTATTGTAACAATCGCGAAAGCAAAAAATATCGCGTTTTATAAAGTTACAATTTACAATTTTGCTGTTGGGCTCTCTTTCTAGCCAATACGTGCGTAGGTACGTTCGTGACCCAGTCGAGGCCACATTCTACTGAATAGTATTGCATTTGTAATGTATAACAGTGATTCGAAGAACTGTACTGAATGTGGAATAAGAGAAGATGTTGTTCACATAATGATAGTGTAGCCGGAACGAAGCTGAAAGACACGCTTTTATAACTAGACATAAGGCTAATTTCTTTCAAACTGGTACATGTAATTTTAACTGGTACATGACTACATGTACATTTTTCAGCCTCCGTAGCCTAGTTGGTAGTGACCCTGCCTACAAAGCTGGAGATTCCGGGTTCGAATCCCGAATATTTGTTCCTTGGTCATAGCTGTCTATGTATTTATGTATTATATCATCGCCTGGTACCCACATCACAAGCCTTAATTGAGCTTTATTACCGTGGGACTAGGTCGATTTGTGTAAGATGTCCCAAGATATTAATTTTTTTATTTATTATATAATAGTATTTTTCTCAAACTTGCTACCTCGGTAAAAGGTTACCACAAACATTAAAAAAAAAAATCTTGTTGTTGGTTGACGGTTGACGGAATTTTGCGAGTAGGTAGGTACATAATTTGCAAATACAAATCGATGAGATAAGTTCCGGCGAGAAACGAGGTTCCATGCCGCGTATTCCTATTTGTAGATAGATATGATATATCTACTTGGAGCGTCATCATAGTGGACACATTACTGCGATCGCCAATCCGCTTGCCCAGCGTGGCGATTATTGGGCATTTACCTCCTAAAGGTCTCTGCCCACTAGACCGTAGCATACCATGACCGTAGCATGAACGTATCAGACACGGAATGTGAGACGACACGGACTACTATGCCCACTATAACGTGTGTACATCGTTTCATGTCCGTGCTAAGCCCGTTTAGTGACAGTTGCATCCGCGTCGCAACCACGTATCATCCGCATCGCAACTACGTATCATCCCCGTAGTATGAGCGATTCATATCCGTCGTTATCGTTCCATTGTCACAATTTTATCAGTTGCAAATTGTTTTCGCGCCCTTTAGACTACTATCGCTGTGCTAGTATTTTCCTAGGAGTTTATTTCTACACCTATTTTTTTGAGCAGACATCGTAAACTGCGATCGAAATCCATTGAAGTACCTACTAGAGTTGTTACTGAGTCAAGTCAAAGTGAAAAATTATTTATTGAGTAGGCTTAGCAACAAGCACTTTCGAATCGTCAGTTATACTACTTATACATTTATATGGCGGAATGTGTTTATTTATCATTAATATTATTATAGTATTAAATTACACTTATCATTGCCTAGGTAACCCAGACACTGATAAGAGTAATCTATGATATTAAACTAAAACTTCTTGGAATTGGTAAATATATTGTCTATATTATGAGAGTACATGTTCTTGTCATGATTGTAAATATGACTCCGTCAAGTTTTGTTTGATTATTTTTACCTTTTAATAGTTTTGGAACAATAATTAATTTTAAATAACAATGAAGCAGCTGTTAAAGAGCATAGGTTTTTCGAAAAAAAAACATATCGATTTTGTGTACATATTGTAATAAAAATCTAAAACCAATAAAATTTATTTTAGAAAGCCACATCAAAAGCATGGTTCTTACCATGTAAAAAAAGAAACAAATTGTGCAATCTATCTGGATGAATTCGTTAAGTTATATGACTGTTTCAAAATTGATATTTCTTTTAATTATTTTGTTTGTAAGAAACGAAGTAATATTTTTTGATCTCGATGAAAATCTTCGGTTTGCGGGTTTACAATCAATTAAGTAAGTTTTTTTTTCAGAAAATAGCGATGCTCGCCATAACAAAATGATTACTCACTATCAAAAGTGAAAAATTTGGAGAGTTTTGGATAAAAATTGTAAATACAATACAAAAATGTAAATAGAACCCGTATGCTCACCGTTTCGCCGCCTGCGCACACTGTACCGGTAACGTTGCGTGCCATGCACGTAGCGTGTCGGGGCCGGCAAAATATTCTCGCCGACAATTCTTGCCGGTCCGTGCATGGCACGCGACGGTGTTGGCCGGCGACGGAACGTCCTAGTGGGCATAGTCTCATACTTTTCCATACAGAGAATATTTTTTTGTCTGATACGTTCATGCTACGGTCATGGTATGCTACGGTCTAGTGGGCAGAGACCTTTAAGGTCTCTGCCCACTAGACCGTAGCATACCATAATGCGTCTATACGCATAGGAGAGGCCTACGTCCAGCAGTGGATTATCATAGGCTGATGATGATGATGATGATATCTACTTTGCTTCACTTGTACTGTACTATTAGCGCAGCCATTATGCAAAGCAGCTGAAGACTTATATGCATACAAACTTGTTAATATTTTGTGGAATAACTCAAATTGTTTTTTTTTGTTGTATTTTTATTTACTACCACTACTGTTTTTTTAAATCATTCTTGTTTCACTTTTTTGGCCAACTGGTCACATAAAAAAATTTAATTAAATTTAATAAAAAAAAAAATCTTCTGTAATTTTTGAAGTAATTATAATACAATAATAAAATTATCTTGATACCTATTACCTACTTGCACAGAACAGAAAAAACAAAACTGTTTTTATTATTCCGTGCCTACTTGCATACTACATAGTAATATGTAGTTAACAATGCTATAATAACTACATATACCTAATTTATAATAAAAAAGTGAATTAAACGCTAGTACCTAACTTGACCTTGAATTCTATAAATAAACACGCCGCGTCTCGTTGCTACGAGCATTGTATCGGTCAATGCACTAATATGCAACATACCTACCTACTCGTATTACGTTGCATAACTGCCGCGCAACTTTATATTATGCTGGTGGTAACCAATGGAATCGCCGCGTTTGGCATAAGAGTTCCTTCTTTATGCATAGACGGTGGCGCCCTCGCCTTCCGCATTTGAGTTTGTCAGTTTGTCTGGGAATCCGACTCGATGTGCTATTTCCTGTGAAGTATTTATTTAATTTATTTCGCGCAGTTTGTTAGAGTATAACGTATATCTTTAGTTATATATCATTGGCTATGTACAATTGTACATGTATCGTACAATGTGTACACAGGCTCAATAGAACCTAGTCGCAATATTTTCACTTTAAAATGTAGTTCCTGTATAATTTTATTAGAATGAATAAAGATGACTGATGAATGTAGGTAGAATTAAATCAAAAACTAAAACCATGCGCGAAGTAATAAATGACGAGATCATTTTTATTGACTATTTTTTAGATTGAATATAAATAAAATGTGGCTAGGATATGTTAACAAAATAACAAGTCGATACAAAAAATGTTGATCAAATGTGTAGATACTTAAAATCTTCTTGAAATTTAATGAATGAATGATTGAATGAATGATTAATTTATTTCAAAGACAACATAATGGTCCACAATATTTGTTAGTACTTGCTTATATCTAATCTAATTAAAAACTTATGTTAGGGATTTAATAATAAATACATAAAAGTGATTTAGTCCTCTGAGACATAGTTTAGTCCTCATAATAATTAAAAACTCAATTTTAAGGAAAGCAAACAATTTATTGAACTTTTTAAGCAGCAGTTAATATTACTAGCCATCACTTTAAAAAGAAAATGTTTTTGAACTAGATAGGTATTTTCGCCAATTATTAATGTTTTATTTGCTTTAATCAAATCAGAATATGACAAATAGCAGTAGGTAATATTCCACTATTTTACTAATAACACCTATTAATAAAATAAAAGAGGAATGAAAAGTCGCGCAGTCTTCTGTATGAGTCAACCCCCCTAATTCATAAAAGTTTGCTAACTTAACAAGCCGCTAATAATTGTTTGTCCTCTCTGCTCTTATGGACACATTGTTAAGACCGAAAGGGACAAACAATTATAAAAAAGTAAAGCCTTTCGCATATCTACACAAACAATGTTACAAGAAGTGTGGCTAATACCTTGGTAGACAGACTATGACTACCACAAATCACCACTATTTGATTTCTTAACCCTTAAATGCATGACCTTGACAATGATTTATTCTAATTTGAATTCTGACATTGAAAATCACTGACTGAAAATACATGAATTACATGATGCATAATATACATCACTATGCATTTAAGGGTTAATTTTGTATCATTCATCATCATCACTTAGGGTTAGAGTAGAGGGTAGATTGAAATAAAAAAATATTTTACACATAAAGGAAAGATTTATTTAAATCTAAATAATTAAGATCTAAATTGACTTTTCTTCACAAAATCAGTCTTGATCACAAAACATAAAATTTGGAAATGCTTGAGTATGAAAATACTGGTGTAACTAAAGCGTGGCCATAGAATTCAGTTCTCTTGTTGGCCCTGCCGGTAAGAGGACTAAATTCTATGACAGAATCAAACATGGGAATCACTTCTTATCACCATTAGCCTGAAGCGTCTGGTCCTTGATTTCCTTCCTGACCGGTCCAGTTTGGCTGATGGGCACAGCCCTCTCGTTCTTTAAAGCCGGAGCTACGCGAGGAGCGATGATGGACAGCACACCATCGGACGACAATCTGGACTCCACGGTCTCAGGGTTGCAGCCTTCAGGGAGCGCGTACCGCCTCGTGAACTGCCGGGAGATGTATCCATGATCGTCCTTCTTTTCTTCGTGTTTCCCCTCGATGACTACGAATCCGTCGGCGGTCTTGACAGAGATCTCTTCAGGCGCGAAATGTTGGACGTCCAGGTTTACTTGGAACTTATCTTTGTCGGACTTGATGGTGGAGCCGACGTCTCGCGCTGCGGCTGCCAGCTGCCTCCAGGGTCGGTAGTAATCTCTGGACAGCATTGGGGATACCGCGGCGGTGAGCAGATCGTCCGGAGTTAAAGCGAGGCCGAAATCCTGTTCCATCAGACGATGGGGATGGTCCAAGCCCATGATGAAAGGTAGCAGAGACATTTTTGCGTTGAGTAGTTTCGATTTCTTCCGCTTCAAGTAAGATCGCAGTGCGTTGCACCGAATGTTTACAGTTGCGTTGCTTTCTTTCGATTGACATGCCGGTTTGCCGGCCGGCGCGCTTATATACGGTCGAGTGAGACATCTAGCGGCGAGTAGACACTTCGAGAACAAAGGCGGAGCGAGTGGGACGACTGTGTGTTGGTGAGAGGCACAGCTGTTTATTGATCCATTTGTTGGAACATTCCAGGTGATTCGAGTGTGTTCTTCGTTTGCCTAGACTATAACTACTTATGCACTTGAAAAATATGTCGGGCCCTGGAATCCTTACCTAATTAATTTTATTTTAGGTTTAAAAATATACGGAACTGAGAAATCTGTACTATTAATTTTATAGGTATAGGTACAGTCAACTGCAAAAATATATGTCGAAATAATTATCTTAATAAAGTTACGAAGTTCATATTACGCAGAATTAAAGTGCAATGGGAAGTATTTTTGAGCATTTTTATATATTATATGTACCTTAATTTTGCCCTTGACTATACATCAATGAAATTTACGGTAGGGTAGGTTAGGTACTTACATTTAATACCATACTTAAATTGAATTAAAATATTTTCTACAACTCTAATCAAATATACCTAAAAAATATACAAAAATGGCTATTTTGTTCTACTAATAGGCAGGATTAAGTAAAAAATTCCCTAAAATGGGTTCCGCAGATATCGAGAAATAATTTTACTCGGCAAAAATTATTCATCCTGAGTCCAAAATTATTCGACACCGTCAAAATATGTAATTGTGAGTGGTTTAACAAAAACGTCTCACGTTGTCGCTTGCTATAGGTACCTATATCCGCTTAGATCGTAGATTTTATTGCCTTAGATATTTAGTTCGTATAAACGTACAAACTAATTCCGTCTTTCTGGTACCTAAGCGAAAAAGTGGGACTTTTTACTAAAACGCTCACTATTTTGGTTGTATATAGTTAATTTAATAGGTCCGGTACCTAGTATTAATATTTGGACGTAATCCTGTTAACAAATTCAGTAGTTAAAATAAATTATTATTTTATGTTAAGTAAATAGTTAATACATTTAATTGGACATTGAACATTATCATCATCAGCCAATGATATATAAGTATAGATACGTTATACTCTAACAAAATGAGCGAAATAAATACTTCACATCATACACCTACTTATTTATTGACAGTTGACATTCGCCTATCTTCATACTTCAAAATGCGTAAAAGAGATGGCAAAATACGTATACTCGTATTTAATAAATAAAAAAGAGACAACTAGCATTTGACAATTGCGCGTGCATTCTTAAGGTTGTTATTGATAAACATTGTTTTATCTTTGTTACTCTTGATCTTAAACAGCATAAGCTTGTCTTTTTCTCGAAGTCAGTCAAAAACGTCAAAATAGCGTCCTATTTATTTTCAATAAATAGTAAAATTGAAAAAAATATATAATTCAGTTTAATTGCGCATGATGTGTGATGTTAAGGGCATTTTTGCATTTTATTTCGTAGTTTTCACTATTGTATAACATAAAATGACATTTTAAGGCGTAGTTCATGTGATTTGCGAGAACTCGGCAGCGGTACACACCTCTCGGTGGTCTGGGTAGAACTAAGAGCGATTGTTAGAATTATCACAATCTGCGCGCTTCAATTTTAGAGCCGGTGTAACATATCTTTACTTATTATATCATTGTCATCAGCTAATCCAAGTCCACTGCTGGACATAGCCCTCTCCTATTATCTAATGGTCAATGACAAGTCAATTCCTTAGTCAACTCTTACGACACCCACGGAAAGAGATGAGGTGGTGACAAAGGTATTCTTACTGCCGTCACCACGCAGCTGACATTAAACAGTTACATAATATTACATGGATTATAAATATTATTATTCAACATTCTTGTTTACTCAAGTGTAAAGATAGATGGTATCATATCATGTCAAATATTTGTTCGCTTAAAGAAATCTTTCGAAAAAGTGCAAAATATGTAGGTATCATAAGAATCCTAAAATATGTCACGAGTTACGACGTTGTTATTAAAAAGAATTAAAATGCATGGGACATCTTTTTGAGCATTTTTATATTCGCCTTATTTTGCATTCGACTGTACTCTACCTGCTATCCTACATAATTATTTTCAAAAATTATTAAACATAAAAATCTACCCGCGAGTTAATACAAAAACAAGCAATAAATTAGCACACCTAACTTCCAAAATGGTGCCATCTTTCTTACTGTGTCGTGGACTTGGATTGATCTAGAAACCTTGTGGACGGTCATGGCCCTCGCTCTTGAACTTGCCGAAAGAATCTTCCAGAATGGAAGCTTCTCGAATTTCTCGAACATTCACTTCTACGCGCTACTGAGCTTCAGGGGTTCTGAACCTTTTATTAGCGTAGTAAATTTATATTAATTTTATAGTCACTTGCTTTTTATAAATAATTAATATAACATGTATTCAAATATGTGTTATGATCTAAAATATGTTGAAATGTATATCTATACTTCATAGTCGACGTTTTCAGATCATTAGTCGATAGTTTAAGACTAAAGTAACGGGGCTTTTTCCTTATCAAAAAATAAATAAAAACCCTAAATTAAATCCAATTATATTAAAATAATGGAAACCTACCAGTAATCTTGGTCATGTAAGCATCTTTGTGTTTTATTATTGTGATAGCCAATTGAAGATTGAACTTACATCTCATTTTATATTTATACTGAAAAGAACTAGCAGATACAATAAATGTTGTTTAGCCCTGCTCTACGTTTAGTATGAATGCGCTACTCGTCGCAAGATGGCGCTAACTACTCAATTTAAAAAGTCTACAAAAGAAACCAACAAATCTTACGCATTCAACGGGTCGATGGGGGTCAATATTTCAATCAAATAATTGTATTATTGGATTTACATTTTAAATGGTTCGCCATTATATTTTCTAATTGTACGTGGCGGTTGTCAAAAGCCTTGGCGTTTAAAATTATAAAAAAAGTACGAACTAGTTTGACATCTCGAATGTCATTGTCAATGTCAATACATTTAGCGTCTATGAATGGGTTATTTATTGTTTAATGTTTACTATTTTTATTTTGAATAGTGTACCTATATTATTTACATTTCAGTAATCAGAACTGGTCTTGGTTTATTTTAGTTTATTTAAATAATTAAGAAATAGTGAGCGTAATAAATAGATTAGGTTAAAATGGTGAATTATTGCTGCGTACAAGGATGTGGTCGTAATAGCAAACAAAACAAACATTTAAACTATTACAGTTTACCGAAGGAAAAACGACGGTATTGTGTAACTTTATTTTAATTCAACTATAACATACAATATACTTTAATTTATTCTTTTGCGAACTATCTGTCTTCCTGCTAATATGTTGCGCCTATCAGACTTCATGTTTCACATGTGTATATTATGTTTTTCATGAGTGCAATTTAATGAATGGTTCCATTTTTACTAGAAAATAATAAATAAATGGAGACGTAATATTTTCTTCGGTTACCGCGAGGATTACACATGAAATAAAACTATGAAAACGGATAAACTCGCGTATATTCATTAAATTTAACTTCATCCCAACGTTTCGAACACTTCACAGGGTTCGTTGTCTGCGGGCGAATGACAATGGAGGAAATTTGATAGATCTACCTCCATCAAAATAAGAAACTATCCCAACAAATGTCGGGATGAAGTTAAATTTAATGAATATACACAAGTTTATCCGTTTTCATAGTTTTATTTCAAATGAAGATGTGTTCAATCATATTTAAACATAAAAGCAATAACTGTCTCAACAGTCATCAAATAAAAACTTCTTGCCAACCTGTCTCATAACAAGCCTCACAAAAATATACCAGTCATTAAAGGAACACTTGAAAGCGGAGCATTTGGATAACAGCAATAACAATTATACAACTTCCTGCCTGCTTAGAAATAATAAATATGGTTTTGTATTGTTTTCTGGACATTTTCTGGAACTGTTGGGATTGTTGGGAACTTCACTACAACTTTGAATTTTTTCCCAGATGTATGTAGGTTTCACCACTATGTTTTGTGAATATCAAATGATATTTCACATAAATAATATTTACAACCCTAGGTAAACATTCCTAGCTCAGGACTCATATGCTATACTTTCCTCTTTGTTTAAAATTTAAATGTAAAAAATAAATAGATGTTTTTTTCAGGCAAGTGCAGTGGTTGCAGGCGGCGGGGCGCTCAGACCTGCTAGAGAAGGACAAGGTGCTGGTTTCTCACCGGTTTTGCTCGCGACACTTCCCTCCGTCATCTATCAAGAACAAGCATCTCTGTGACAATGCTGTGCCTTCGCTTTGTTTACCAGGGACTATCGGCAAAGGTATGCATTACTGATATTTAATTGGATATTAAAGGTAACCTATTTGACGCCATATCATAATAACCTCACAAATGTCATGTAGGTTGTATTTCCAATACCGATTTGCTGAAGTTATCGGGTTTGCAACCATGAATATGCACTGGCTATCTTTCACCCAGGCGCCAGGTTACCATATTCTGAAAATGAATTTGAACTTTACAAATGTTTGTGTAGGTCTACATTATTCTGTGGACTGTGACTTATATACATATCATGTGGACCTTGACTTATATATATGTCTTTGGCTTTGAACCTGTGGTACCAATATATCAGTAATTTTCGTCTAAAAGGTTTACTGTGATGTGATAGCAGCTGACTAGATATCATGGGATACTTTTTCACAAGTCATTAAGGTTTGTGTTACTGGTGATAAGTTCAATTAATTAAGTTTATGTTGTGGGTACTATACAACAATATATACATTTACAATGAAAAACCGTTGGAACCTAAACGTATTGATGTGAACTTGTGAGGCCTAACGCATTCGATCGAAAACTTGATTTGCCTATTTCCGAAGTAGGTAACCACTGCGTCTAGCTTGTCGTTCATAAAAATATAAAAAATTAAGGTTAGGTAACGTTAATTATCTGTACATGGCTGCGACATACAAATCTAAATCTACGAAGCTGGAGGTTCCGGGTTCGAATCCCGGCGAGGGCATTATTTGTGTATTTATTTATCACAAATATTTGTTCCTTGGTCATGGCTGTCTATGTATTTAAGTGTCTATATGTATCTATGTATTATATATATATCGTCGCCTGGTACCCACATCACAAGCCGTAATTGAGCTTACCGTGGGACTAGGTCGATTTGTGTAAGATGTCCCAAGATTTCTTTTCTTTCTATTTATTTTATTTTTCTCAAACTTGCTACGGAATGTTGATGTTACTTACTTGAAATTAAAAAACCCGGAAATACTATATGTCCGGGAATAATATGCTAAGATGATATGTAAAGAGATTTCATGTATTTATTTCGCACCTAGGACTGCAAACAGACTGTCTTTTGTTTTGAAACGTCAAATTGTGACACTAGGTCTTGACATGGCAAATTTGAGAAAAGCACTATACAAATCTCGGCGAGAAACAGGGTTACAGGCCGCGTATCCCTATCTGGCCTCAGTTCCTTCGGCCAGATATATCTACTTGGCCTGTAACCCTTCGTTTCCCGTCCTCTATAGTAATGTACTATTATTTATACTCTCAAATCCCGTTCCAGACTTAGACATTCACGAGCACAAAGGCATAGTGTGCGACAGCTGCGGTCTTGCCATCACCGGGTTCCGGTACAAGTGCGTGTCGTGCGCGGACTACGACCTGTGCCAGCAGTGCGAGATGCGGGAGACGCATCCGGCACACTACATGCTGAGGATGCCCAAGCCTTTGAAATATGTAACGTTCACTTTAATTATATATATATAAAAAAAAAAAAATTGCGAAACAAGACAGTCATACATAAATGAGATATTTGGCGGACCCCAAACTAGGCTGAGCCTGTAGGTATCTTGGAGCCCTGGAATTATGTAGAAACACACACTTTTAATTGGCATGTGGTGACGGCAGTAAGAATACATTTTGTCAATTTTATCACAGCCTCTCTTCCCGCGGGTGTCATAAAGTCGTCTAAGGGATTGAAATGTCACTGACCATTCTTTAATAGAAGATCGATGGGCAGCAGCGTCGTCTAAGTGGACACGTTACTGCCAAATTGCTTTTCCAGCGTGGCTATTATAAGAAGAAAGAAATATCATTAATTTCTATTATTTTATCACCGCCCCATCTCTTCCCGCGGGTGTCATAAAGTCGTCTAAGGTATTGAAATGTCTCTGACCATTCTTTAATTGAAGATTGATGGGCAGCAGCGTCATCTAAGTGGACACATTATTCCCAATTCGCTTGTCCAGCGTGGCTATTATGGGCATTTTCTAATGCGTCTTTATGCATGGTTGATGGGAGAGGCCTACATCCTGCAGTGGATTGAGATAGGCTGATGATGTATGATGGGCAGCCGTCATCTTAGTGAACACACTGCGATCGCCAAGCTTGCAGTGACTGGGCATTTAGAAGTCAGACATCCACTCGCACAAAGGCATAGTGTGCTGTCGCTGCGGGCTGGGCATCCGCGGGTTCCGGTACAAGTGCGTGTCGTGCGCGGACTACGACCTGTGCCAGCAGTGCGAGATGCGGGAGACGCATCCGGCACACTACATGCTGAGGATGCCCAAGCCTTTGAAATATGTAACGTTCACTTTGATTATGTAACACACACTTTTAGTTACCCGTGTGGGGACGGCAGTAAGATTACATTTTGTCAATTTTATCACCATCTCTTTCCACGGGTGTCGTAGGAGTCGACTAAGGGATTTAAGGGTCACTGACCGTTCTTTGATAGAAGATTGATGATGGACAGCAGCGTCGTCTAAGTGGACACGTTACTGCCAATTTGCTTTTCCAGCGTGGCTATTATAAGAAGAAAGACAAAATAATTAATTTCTATTATTAGCATTTACCTCCAATCCGTCTATACGCATGAGAGGCCTACGTCCTGCAGTGGATTGAGATAGGCTGATGATGTATGATGGGCAGCCGTCATCTTAGTGAACACATTACTGCGATCGCCAAGCTTGCAGTGACTGGGCATTTAGAAGTCAGACATCCACTCGCACAAAGGCATAGTGTGCTGTCGCTGCGGGCTGGGCATCCGCGGGTTCCGGTACAAGTGCGTGTCGTGCGCGGACTACGACCTGTGCCAGCAGTGCGAGATGCGGGAGACGCATCCGGCACACTACATGCTGAGGATGCCCAAGCCTTTGAAATATGTAACGTTCACTTTGATTATGTAACACACACTTTTAGTTACCCGTGTGGTGACGGCAGTAAGAATACATTTTGTCAATTTTATCACCATCTCTTTCCACGGGTGTCGTAGGAGTCGACTAAGGGATTTAAGGGTCACTGACCATTCTTGGATAGAAGATTGATGATGGGCAGCAGCGTCGTCTAAGTGGACACGTTACTGCCAATTTGCTTTTCCAGCGTGGCTATTATAAAAAGAAAGAAAAATCATTAATTTCTATTATTTTATCACCGCCCCATCTCTTCCCGCGGGTGTCGTAGGAGTCGACTAAGGGATTTAAGGGTCACTGACCATTCTTTAATAGAAGATTGATGATGGGCAGCAGCGTTGTCTAAGTGGACACGTTACTGCCAATCTGCTTTTCCAGCGTGGCTATTATAAGAAGAAAGATAGAGAGAAAAATCATTAATTTATATTATTAGCATTTACCTCCTAATCCGTCTATACGCATGGTTGATGGGAGAGGCCTACGTCCTGCGGTGGATTGAGATAGGCTGATGATGTATCGCGGAAGTGTGCTCAGGCGTACCCGTGACCTCGCCTTAAAGCGTCTTGGCGGCAGACCGTGGGGTTTTAGTGGGTAGACCAGGGCTTCATTAGCCCTGGGAGTCCGACATAACCACCCGGGTCCGTCCCCCGCGCCCGGGTGGTATGAGTAACGCATTTCCCCACGAAAAAAAAAAAGAAAGGCTGATGATGTATGATGGGCAGCAGCGTCATCCTAGTGAACACATTACTGCGATCGCCAAGCTTGCAGTGACTATGGGCATTTAGAAGTCAGACATCCACTCGCACAAAGGCATAGTGTGCTGTCGCTGCGGGCTGGGCATCCGCGGGTTCCGGTACAAGTGCGTGTCGTGCGCGGACTACGACCTGTGCCAGCAGTGCGAGATGCGGGAGACGCATCCGGCACACTACATGCTGAGGATGCCCAAGCCTTTGAAATATGTAACATTCACTTTGATTATATATATAAAAAAAAAATATTGCGAAACAAGATATTCATACATAAATGGGATATCTGGCGGACCCCAAACTAGGCTGAGCCTGTATCTTGGAGCCCTGGAATTATGTAGAAACACACACTTTTAATTGGCCGTTTGGTGATGGCAGTAAAAATACATTTTATCAATTTTATCACCATCTCTTTACACGGGTGTCGTAGGAGTCGACTAAGGGATTTAAGGGTCACTGACCATTCTTTGATAGAAGATTGATGATGGGCAGCAGCGTCGTCTAAGTGGACACGTTACTACCAATCTGCTTTTCCAGCGTGGCTATTATGGGCATTTTCTAATGCGTCTATATGCATGGTTGACGGGAGAGGCCTACGTCCTGCAGTGGATTGAGATAGGCTGATGATGCATGATGGGCAGCAGCGTCGTCTAAGTGGACACGTTACTGCCAATCTGCTCTTCCAACGTGACTATTATAAGAAGAAAGAAAGAGAAAAATCATGAATTTCTATAATAGGCTATTCTAATATGAACATTTACCTTCTAATCCGTCTATATGCATGGTTGATGGGAGAGGCCTACGTCCTGCAGTGGATTGAGATAGATGATGTATGATGGGCAGCGTCATCTTAGTGAACACATTACTGCGATCGCCAAGCTTGCAGTGACTATGGGCATTTAGAAGTCAGACATCCACTCGCACAAAGGCATAGTGTGCTGTCGCTGCGGGCTGGGCATCCGCGGGTTCCGGTACAAGTGCGTGTCGTGCGCGGACTACGACCTGTGCCAGCAGTGCGAGATGCGGGAGACGCATCCGGCACACTACATGCTGAGGATGCCCAAGCCTTTGAAATATGTAACATTCACTTTGATTATATATATAAAAAAAAAATATTGCGAAACAAGATATTCATACATAAATGGGATATCTGGCGGACCCCAAACTAGGCTGAGCCTGTATCTTGGAGCCCTGGAATTATGTAGAAACACACACTTTTAATTGGCCGTTTGGTGATGGCAGTAAAAATACATTTTATCAATTTTATCACCATCTCTTTACACGGGTGTCGTAGGAGTCGACTAAGGGATTTAAGGGTCACTGACCATTCTTTGATAGAAGATTGATGATGGGCAGCAGCGTCGTCTAAGTGGACACGTTACTACCAATCTGCTTTTCCAGCGTGGCTATTATGGGCATTTTCTAATGCGTCTATATGCATGGTTGACGGGAGAGGCCTACGTCCTGCAGTGGATTGAGATAGGCTGATGATGCATGATGGGCAGCAGCGTCGTCTAAGTGGACACGTTACTGCCAATCTGCTCTTCCAACGTGACTATTATAAGAAGAAAGAAAGAGAAAAATCATGAATTTCTATAATAGGCTATTCTAATATGAACATTTACCTTCTAATCCGTCTATATGCATGGTTGATGGGAGAGGCCTACGTCCTGCAGTGGATTGAGATAGATGATGTATGATGGGCAGCGTCATCTTAGTGAACACATTACTGCGATCGCCAAGCTTGCAGTGACTATGGGCATTTAGAAGTCAGACATCCACTCGCACAAAGGCATAGTGTGCTGTCGCTGCGGGCTGGGCATCCGCGGGTTCCGGTACAAGTGCGTGTCGTGCGCGGACTACGACCTGTGCCAGCAGTGCGAGATGCGGGAGACGCATCCGGCACACTACATGCTGAGGATGCCCAAGCCTTTGAAATATGTAACGTTCACTTTGATTATGTACAAACACACACTTTTAATTGGACGTGTGGTGATGACAGTAAGAATACATTTTGTCAATTTTATCACCGTCCCATCTCTTTCCACGGGTGTCGACTAAGGGGTTTAAGGGTCATTCTTTGATAGAAGATTGATGATGGGCAGCAGCATCGTCTAAGTGGACACGTTACTGCCAATCCGCTTTTCCAGCGTGGCTATTATAAGAAGAAAGAAAAATCATTAATTTCTATTATTAGCATTTACCTCCTAATCCGTCTATACGCATGAAATATGTAACATTCACTTTGATTATGTACAAACGCAACTACATTTAATTCACTATTCATCAGTGTCGACCACCGTAGCCTAGTTGGTAGTGACCCTACACTACATGCTGAGGATGCCCAAGCCTTTGAAATATGTAACATTCACTTTCATTATGTACAAACACACACTTTTAATTGGCCATGTGGTGACAGCAGTAAGAATACATTTTGTCAATTTTATCACTATCTCTTTCCACGGGTGTCGTAGGAGTCGTCTAAGGGATTGAAATGTCACTGACCATTCTTTAATAGAAGATTGATGGGCAGCAGCGTCGTCTAAGTGGACACGTTACTGCCAATTTGCTTTTCCAGCGTGGCTATTATAAGAAGAAAGAATCATGCCCGAAATGTCAGGATATAATTGAACGTAAGTTTACGCGATTAAGACCCGTTTGTCTTTAAAATATAAGAAGAAAGAAAGAGAGAAAAATCATTAATTTCTATTATGAGCATTTACATCCTAATCCGTCTATACGCATGGTTGATGGGAGAGGCATATTTATAGTTAATTCAATTTTTTACCGTAATGAAAAGGGTTTTAGTTATAAAATATAATTGTGATATTTCAGAAGTTGGCGGACGACCTGGCGGGCAAGTGGCGGCAGTTCTTCTCGGCGAAGCACGCCACACCCGACTCGGACAGCGACGATGAGCCCATCACTAAATACCGGTATTGCATTTCATTTTCTGGTCTTGGGTGAATATTCGGCGCAGGGATCGGATACCGGTTTTTTCTTCATTCAAACGAACGGTTCTAATTTTGTTCTTCGGTTTATAAATTATCTGTTAATGGAATAATTTAAAAATACGATAATATTTTCTTCTTTTATCGCGAGGATAAAAACGGATAAACTCGCGTATATTAACTAATTTTAACTTCATTCCGACGTTTCGAACATGTGAATGTACATCCTCCCTTAAAATTTATTGTCTGTGGTTTAGTATATTTTTCTTTGGTGGGTAGTTTTGTACTTATTTTGGAGGTAGATCTATCAAATTTCTTCCATTGTCAGTCATCCGCAGACCACGAATCCTTTAAAGTGTTCGAAACGTCGGAATGAAGTTAAAATTAGTTAATATACGCGAGTTTATCCATTTTCATAGTTTTATTTCATAGAAATACGATGATGTTAATTACATAAAATATTGATTACTGAGTATAAAATATTGGGCTATTTCGAAGTTTTTCTAAGTAAACAGTTTCGATCTATAAAATGTGCTACGGCCGCTACGGGCCCGCGCCAGTATAATCCGGCTCTGGGCATTAGAGTGCATGTTCGGATCGGATATGTTGAAGCACCGCGGGCGCTTCGATATGGGCGCGAACAAACCCAAATCTCATATTAAATTTCAAGGTCACCCAACCAAATTAAAACTGTATTTTCCCCTCACTAGCTCGTAAAGCGCTCTTTTATCCTTTAGTACGAGCGGGTAAAAACGCATCTTATTCACTTGTGAGGCAAAGTAATCTATAATTCCTATAGCGCTGCCTAGTATAAGTGGATCTGTATGACCGTAGTGAACATGCGCAATCGGAGCTCACATGTTAAATTGGTCAATTCTCATTGGTGACTTCGTAAGCCACTGGCTATTATTTAAGTACCATACGTACTACGATACGTTTCGACATTAAGTTTTAAATGGTTTTTTTAATTTACACTTGGATGAGATTTTTAATCATATTTCCTCGCGATAGTGAGGGGAAAAAAGTTGTATTACATTTGGCGGCAAAGTTTGTTCAACTCCCGTGCCTTGAGACCTTCGCAATGCTCAGGATTCCCGTTTTCGAACTACTCGCTACGCTCGTAGCTCAATTTTGAAACCTTTCGCTAGCTCAGGTCTCAATATTGGCACGACAGTTAAACAACAACTTTGCCCCCCTGTATAATAAATACTGCGACCATATATAACATGGACGTCTAACGCCAGCTCAAAAATGCCCCCAAAAACAATTGTTCAATTGTGCCAAGATGGGCAGGACATAGACATTTTCTTAACACCGCGCATATTTCGGCGCAATATCTTTGACAAACGTTTATAGAATATAGCCAATCAAAACTTTGATAGACCAACTAATCTTAAATGGCGGTTTAAGTTTTTATAGGCTGATATTGAAATTCATTACCGTGATGCATTGAAGAGGGGGTGACAGTTGTCAACTAAAATTCAGGACCGTTTTTGAAAGGCAATTTAGTATGGCATGCGGCTTCCATCTTTTATTTGTTCGTAGAATAAATAACTATTCTCTACATTACAGAAATCACAGCACAACAGACTTATCGGAAGAAGTTAAGCAGGCTATCCGGGCTGAAGTAGCCCGCGTCTCCAACCTGCCCGACGCGGGGGATCCGCGACTGAAGAGGAAGATGCCGGATCGACGGCCGGTCAAGAGGATACGGATGGACGGGACTATAGGTATGACTCGAAATTAGATTTCACGCGGGTTTCTCATGTTTTCAAGTCGAAAAATGCTCGACATGTTTCGCTCCGTACATTTTATGACAGGTCGAAATCTTCGCCATACTGCCCCCGCAAGCATAAACACAGTAACTATTTTTGGAGTGTCAATCAATTGTTTACGTATAATAAGTTTATATTCAACTACAAGTAAGGTTCTGTTACTGCTATAAAAATATTTTTTTTACTAATTATATACATGAGGATGAGTATGAGTATAAGTTGACTTTTATGTTAAAAATGTTAAAATCGACTCCGTGGTTTTCTAACGTCTTACCGTGCTACGAGATATCCGAACCCTTGTCATAATACACGTTTATTCGTGGGGACCGTCGAGTTATTTTATTTTATTTATTTATTTTATTTTCAAAAAGGCACAGTTACAAGTTTCAAACTAAACATTGATAACACATTACTTAAACAACTTAATAAAGCCTGGAACTCGATTACAACTATGCACAACATTAGAGAGAAATTGCAAAGTCCTTACATATGTATAAGTAATACAAACTAGCATGCAACAGTTATATTAACAATTCATTAATTATTAATAGAACGAGCGGGTTATGTTGTTTTAGGCAGGCATTGGAAAATATATATATAATATTAAAAAAGTAAAAAGATTAAATGTGAAGATTGTTTTTAGCAACCTTGAGTAGGAAACGTAGCTTATCGCTCATTATGTCCAAATCAGGATTGTGTAGGAGGTATGTTATAGTTCACGCTATAATGATGATTATTATTATGTTGTTTCAGGTTACGATGATGAGGATAGGAGCGTTCCCGAGGTGGTCTTCGCAGACGTGAACGAGGATAATCAGCTTTTGGAAGTGAAAAACGAAGTCTCAACAGATGGTACGAATCCTTATCTTACTTACTTACTACGGTGACTCGATGACCGGAAGAGGATCTTGGCTTCCGACACAAAAGAACGCCACTCGTCTCTGTTCTGCGCTACCTCACGCCAGTTGGGTCTTTGGTAGCTTCGTCAATCCAGCGGTATCTGGGACGGCCTACGGGACGTTTCCCGTTAGCTAGGCCCATATACGCTCTCTTGACCGCACGATCTTCACCCATCCTCTCCAGGTGACCGAGCCATCGAAGTCTTATCGACTTGGTTTCGCCTTATCTAATCATAATTATTTTGTATGATAGATGTTATTATTATTCTGGCTTTCTTTCGGTTTAAAAACAAAGTCTCATTAGATAGTACCACCATCATCATCATATCAGACGAAAGAAGTCTACGCCTCCCCCAAAGATTGCCACAATGGCCGGTCCAGCGCTACCCGCAACCAGAGGCCTGCGACTTTCACCAGGTCATCACACCTTGTGGGAGGCCTACCCATGCTGCGCCATGTGGCCGCCACTCTAGGTTTCCGCCCCAACGGCCATCGGTTCTACGTGCAATGTTAATCTATCCCAAAAGTTCTATCGGTTACTTTTGTTCTGTTGCGGGTGGTCTCATTTGTAATGCGATCTCGCTGAGACTCCCACTATCCTCGTCTTGCCCGTCATACTAAGTTAGAGCTATTGAAATTTGCGTTTGAAAATATAGTCGCTTTTCTTTTGTTCTAAAAAAATCGAATGTCCTTTATAAATCACATTGGGCAAGACGAGGCCATAGCCCTCTCCAATCTCTTCATTGTCCTTTGGGTAACTTTCAAGCCCTCTTATGAGTATGAGGCCCATTGTAAGCGACCACGTTTTAGTACCGTAATACGTCATGATCAAAAAGTATGGCAAAAGCACTTCATCGTAATCGTTTTATTTTCTAGACTGGAAGAAGATGGTTCACGTCAAAATTAGTGACGACCTGACGGAGCTGATGATTGAAATGCCGCAACACAATCCGGGACATACCTCTGGATTATGATATTGCATTGTTCGCTTTAAATACTTGTAATATATAATTTTAAAGAATAAATTACTATAATTAGCAAATACTCGATTTTTTTTTAAAGCTGGGATGGGACACAGACGTGTTTTGTGAGCGTGACGTACGAAGTACTCTCAGCAGCAGGTATTGCAAAGACTATAAAGAGTGTGTTAAGATCATTATGAACACGCTACCCGCTAAGCGATATCTGCTGCTGACTGTACGCGGCGCGCGATGAGAGCGTGACGTTAATTTATACCTATGGCACTGGTCTCACCGCGAGCTACTAAGCTATGAACTATCGGCTATAAACACGAACAAAAGATACGCACTCCCGTGTAAATAAATGAGACACGGCGATACTCGCCCAGCTATCAGCTATCACCGCCGCCTTGTGCCTCATTTATTTACACGGGAGTGCGTATCTTTTGTTCGTGTTTATAGCCGATAGTTCATAGCTTAGTAGCTCGCGGCGAGACCAGTGTCTAACGAATGGAAAAATGCAGTATCTATCTAAAACAAACCCACAACGTCTAAATAATGGTATATTTTCAAAAATATTGTTACATGACCTGCATTATTATATTTACAAAAATAAAAACAAAATAAAACTAATATTTCCAGTTTTACAACCGCCAATGCTTAGGTACAAAAATTAAATAAACATTACAATATCAAGGGCGATATAAGACTTAGCAATATATTTACATCAGAAGCATACATAATTATATTTTTTATTTTTCTGCTTGTCTTATAATATGTATAGTATATTAATGTGTCAAGGAGTATACATTGTTATGGCACAAATTTACACTTAAATATGTTAATTATTATAACATAATAAGTTACAGCGAAATGTGTAGTAAATCATAGACAAAGGCAACTAAGACAGTAAAACGACTTGTTTAGTATTTTGTCTATGGTAGATATTACTACACATATTATAAGACGGAATTAACAAACTTAGTCCATCCCTTTCACAGGTCATAATTATTTCATTTAAAGAACATTTTCGAATTGAACACACTGCTATATGTCATTCGTTACTATTTTCAAAACAATTTCAGGTATAACTACGAACAATACCAGTAACATAAAATTACACAAAAAAATAGGAATACTTGTATTGTAAAGCCGAGTCCAGTCGAACGTGTAATGTAATTTACCGTGTAACACGAATTCTACGTGTGGACGTTATTGCGAGCATTACATGTAACGCTCGCAATAACGTCCACACGTAGAATTTTCTTTTCTCATTCTTGATCCATCGGCTGTCGGTTTTTCGCGCGAGCACAAAGGCGCTCGCAGGTGCTCGTTTGGATGGCGTTCGTGTGCCGTCCACACTGTTGACGCTAAATTACACGTAATGTTACATTACACGTTGCACTCGTCTGGACCCGGCTTAACATTGTCCGTTTTCGTAGATTCAGTGATGTAGAATTTGAAAGAAACGATATAGCAGTATTGCCACTTTTTCTATAACACATTCTTGCCAGAATGTATTAATGAAAAAACCCGTATATTTTCATAAAGGTTAGATAAGCGAAGGGAACAAAATTTCCACATTACATAACTATGTCATTTTGGCCGTGTGTTCAGTTCCAAAATAGCTTACACGTTAAAAAGCGCGTCTACTATAAGCGGTCTGAGCTTGAATTGTTGAAATTATCTTTAAAATTAAATTTCGCGCCCCTAAAGGGGCTTGTCACCATTGTGAAGTGACACGAGTTGATTAGAATACGAATAATTCTAAAAAAAGTGTACATAGTACAATCGAAATATTTTACGTGAGGAAAGTTAGTCACAACAAATAACTGGTAAATTTTGTGTTTATAAAAGACTCGGTTGGAATTTGTACAATATTTTTAAAAACTAGCCATAACATTAGCCACAAAAAAATATTGTTCGAGTTATTATTGCCCATGTGTGTTCGATATTAATTTTATAAGCAAGTAAACTGAAAACATTTCTAATATTTATTTAAACCTTTTTCTAAACGTAAAGTAAGTCCAAAATGTAAAGAAATATGGTAAGTTAAGTAAGTTCCGAGTACAGAATACGAAAAATAAACAATTTTTTTAATCTAAACATACTTATATTGTGTCATTCTCATTCAACTCGTCTCACTCCGCAATCGCTGGTCTCCGATTGGTACTAACCTACCTTACACTAGTGGTTTTTATAAAAAAGTCATAACATTCCTACGTGTTAAATCGTTACAAAAAGCTATACCTCAGTCGCTGGGCTTGAGCATTCCGAAACTTAATACCTTACAAACGATACGAAGACGCGAAAAGTTGTACAAATGTTAAAAATTGCCGTAAATATGGCAGCTGGAATAAACGGCGTGATGATTAATTTAAGATCATATTAAATACAAATACGTGAAACATATTCACCAATATATTGTTCCTACTGTTTCACGACAGGAGAATAAAACGAGTCCAACAGATCACCCGTATTTACTACAATATGTGTTTTACTATAGAGGGTTATTGCATTATTTTAAGCGATAAATTTTATCACCTTTCATTAACGAAGACACGATTAAATCCCGTTGATTGTTAAAATATGATACTATAGATAGGCGATAGAGATTTGAAAACGAGCGATAAAATTTACCATAGAATTTTATCGCTCGTGGTGCAAGAATCGCCCCTCACTCAGGTACAAAACGCATAGCGTACAGCGATTTCTATGCCAGCTGCCAAACTTACAGCTCCATTTAGTGTTACTTCATACGTCTTGATATTCCTTTGTCTATGCTTAATACTGAACACATTCAAGAGATCGTTTATGTGATTACTAGGCCGTTATATTTTGAAAAATGTCTGGCAATTTTAATTGCAGAAGGCTCCGGGCGTAGGTTCGAATCCTGCCTCGGACATTGCAGAAATTGTTTTTTTTCCTGGGACAACTAATATTTTTACCCCCTTATTCATAAACTTCTCTTAACCTAGCAAGCAGCTAAGTATTGTTTGCCTCTTTCGGTCTTACAGGCATATTGATTAGACTGAAAGGGACATACGGGGAGACGTTTATGAGTAAGGAGGATAGTATAATAGCCCCCTGCCTACATCTGTTCTACCCAAAGGACATAAGCTAAGATAAATTCTAGAACAAAAATTTTTTTAACCCTATGTCAATTAGACAAATTTGCAATATGATTTAGCAAATTTTGACGTAATGTAGGCACGAGGATAGTAGTGTGACTACTTCAGAACACAAATCAAATTTTTAAACAAATAATTCGATTTGTTTTGCAAAAACTCGAAATCACAGGGGAAGGGTCCACAGAAAGAACATGCCTAGTCAATTCAAATTACAGAAGGAAAAACCACCTTACTTTTAACAGAATAAGGTGTGAATTTGCCCTGATTTTTTTAGGCACTGGACATGTTTTTTCCGTGGACCCTCCATTTACAGATTTTCTCGATACTTTGTGAAGTATTGAAAAAAAAAATCACATTTAAAAAGTAAGTTTCCACTGAGTCTTATAATTACAGTTGGGGGTGCACTGGTGCAGTCAACCAAATGGATATCTACGTCACTCGGGAACAAAGTATTTGGTGCTGACTGTACAAGATAACTCAATATTAGCCTCGATGTCTTGACCTATACAGGAATGCTGCAAGCCCTTTACAGGAAGTTATCGGTAGGATGTGACTTGTATTCAAAATGGATTTCTTCGATAATACAGGGTGGCATTTGGGTCGTGCAGGAGTGAACAGGGTATTACAGACTGAGTAACTTTCAGTATGGTAACAACCAAGAAACCGCGAAAAAAGGAACTTAATTTCATTTTTTTTATATTTATTTTATTTGGTTTTCTTCTATTATACAATTATCGATATCGATACAATAATGTTTCTCTCACTGGCTAGATTACGATAGTGTTTTTTTTTTGCCGTGATAAATCCGGGTTCTGATTATGAGTCAATTGATACTCAACTATCAATTAAGGCTCAATTCGCTCATAAGTAACAGATTTTTCCGATTTCTTGATTATCTCCATAGTGAAAGTTGCTCAACGTAACTGTTCCTAGCACCCTGTTCACTTATGCTCCAGGACCCAGTTCAGAAGTCACCTTGTATATCAAAAACGATACGTCAATTAAATTAACGGTTCTCTGCCTTTTCGCCGAAAATTGTATAGCCGAATTTCACATCCCAAACAACTTTTCGCAGAAGTGTCATTTGGCCGAATTTAATTTCCCAACTTTACATAATCCAACCTAAAGTCCATTCATCCTTAGTTGTCTTATCTAGTAAACATCTTTCTAACCTAAAAGTACACATTTTCTGTTGTAAAGTTACGCCAACCCAACCTGGTGGGTAATTTTCATTTCGCAACTATGGAGTTGGGAAATGAAATGGTTGCGAAATAATTAATTGCCAAATGTTATTCGGCCGAATGACACTTCCGCGAAAAGTTGGTTGGGAAGTGAAATTCGGCAATACAACATTCGGCGAAAAGGCAGGATACCTAAATGAACACCATAATTCTGCAAAATAATTAAATGAATATATTTTTGGTTGCCAATGCGCTCTTACCATTAAATTATACAAATAAAAATTGAAAATTTACGCTTTTTCTTGGAAACATCTCACGTATTTAATAACAAAACATTAACATTTCTTTATTTTGTTTATGATAGGCGGTAATCATTCATTATGGGTCATCTTAAAACAAGAGGATTTACTGTATACTGGTAAACGGTCGTCGTATCAATTTTCATTATACAGGGTGGTCCAAACCTTGACGTCAAAAAAATTTTTTTAGGTTCCCTACGTCATGGGCTATCAGAATATACCCCATGTATGTTAGCCGATTTTTTGTAGTTATCGAGTTATGAATTTTTGAAAAAATTTTTTTTGAGAAATTCTTGAATGAAGAAATTTATTGATAATAAAAAACTATTGGGTTTCTTTAATATTTTCTTTTTGTAAAAGTATTACTACAAATTAAACATTTACTGACAAAAAATTTAGCGTCCTCACTTTGATACAAGTAGGATAAAAAATACCAAATTCAAAATTTTACGTTAAAAATGCATCAAAATAGCATTAACGTACGTAAATAAAAAAATAAAACATATCCCAAGGATTTTTGGTAATGTAAAGACTGCCCTAGACCTTAAACTTTCGTAAAAGCACAAAAAAAGTGATACTTAATAATGAGGATTTTTCGGAGTAGTCGGTCAAATAAACTTAAAAAAAATTAAAATTTTAAAGTTGTAAAAAAATGACTTGAATAACTACACAAATTGAGTTTTCGTGGTATTTCCTGTCTTTGTTTATTGATAAGAACAACAAAACAGACGAATTTCACTTTATTTTTAAATTAAAAATTTTGAAGTTTTTTTTAAGTTTATTTGACCGACTACTCCGAAAAATCCTCATTATTAAGTATCACTTTTTTTTTGCTTTTACGAAGGTTTAAGGTCTAGGGCAGTCTTTACATTACCAAAAATCCTTGGGATATGTTTAATTTTTTTTATTTACGTACATTAATGCTATTTTGATGCGTTTTTAGCGTAAAATTTTGAATTTGGTATTTTTTTATCCTACTTGTATCAAAGTGAGAACGCTAATTTTTTTATCAGTAAATACTTTATTTGTTGTTATAATTTTACAAAAAGAAACTAGTTAAAAAACCCAACAGTTTTTTTTTAAATTATAAATTTCTTCATTCAAGAATTTTTCAAAAAAAAAAATTCAAAAATTCATAACTCGAAAACTACAAAAAATCGGCTAATATACATGGGGTATATTCTGATAGCTCATGACGTGAGGAATCTAAAAAAAATTTTTTGACGTCAAGGTTTGGACCACCCTGTATATATAACAGAAAAGTTATTCTCAGCATCATATTTATTTTCTGTATTATTTCGACAAGTTTGATGAAATATAGATTTTTAAAAATTATATTGCTTTATTTGTATTAGACAAAAAAACTTTTTTTTATCTGAGTAATTTTGAAGTATCACATCCACCGATTTTATTTGGTAAAAATATTAACATAGTGTATATTTTATTTAGCTCATACAAAATCTAATTACATTGCTTATTCTACATAAAAATACAGACAGTCATACATGTCACAAGACAAGTCTTGTATTAGTGTAAAAAAATACGTAAAAATCATAAATAGATCAAATTTTTTGCATGGATAAGGATCGTGCACACTGGGGGGCTACAACACTTTATTTTTCTATATTAACTGCTTATGTTGAGTATTTTAATTTATTTACATTTACCAATAGCTTCCATATATTTTCTTTTATAGTTTTGAGAGACAGTATGCACGCACCTTTACTTTTGTGCTTGGGGTACTTTGCAAAAACGGCCTTAGTTCCGAAATGTACGGTTTTTAGAAAACCTTTCACATTATATGCCAAACGGAGTACAATCACATCCAAATTAAATACAGTTCTGTATGTGACTGTACTAGAGTTGAATAAATTAAAATGATACAAAATGCATCGTCTATTACCAAAATAAATAGTTTTAAATTTATTCATCTCTCGGCATTTTAACTCCTACTTACTCTTTGGACACGATTTCGTTTTAGGTATATTATAATACCGTAAACAATACAAAAGCCTAATATTAAAGTGGCAGATCTACTACAGTTTTATAAAATGGGTACTAAAATTATAAGTGCGTTCGAATACTCATGAACAATTCTTGCCTGTGTTTTAGTATTTTTTATAACGGTTAAATACTTTTGCGAGTCTATCGGGAATAACGTATTCACATTTCGAACATCTGACTTTGTCACTCAAATGACTTTTCATTGGAGAGACAAAGACAGATTCTCGAAGTTAGAATAATTGAGTTTGCGCTGGGCCGTTGGATTGTAATTCACACTTAGAAGAAAAAAAACTAACATTAACCCCCTTATTCATAAACGTTTGTTAACTTAACAAGCCGCTAATAATTGTTTGCCCCTTTTGCTCTTATGGACACATTGTTAAGACCGAAAGGAACAAACAATTATTAGCGGCATGTTAAGTTAACAAACGTTTATGAATAAGGGGGTTTATTGTTAATGCTATTATTTGTAAACTGTCAAATGAATGTACTCGTACGAGTATTTGAACGCACAGGATCCAGGTATCTATTGTAGACTAAAGTAATATAGGCTGTGCACCAAATGCTTATGATTTGTACAGACACTAACCCCCTTATTCAAAAACGTCTCCTAACCTAACCAGCCGATAAGTATCGTCTGTTTAATAGAAATATTGATAAAACGGAAAGGGACGAACGATACTTATCAACTTGCATTGTTACACGTTATAAACGTCTGCTAACTTAACAAGCCGCTAATAATTGTTTGTCCCTTTCGGTCTTAACAATGTGTCCATAAGAGCAAAAGGGACTCACAATTTTTAGCGACTTGTTAAGTTAGCAGACGTTTATGAATAAGGGGGTAAATGTACATGCCGGTAATCAGTATCTAAATTAAATAAATTATCATTCAATATCAAAATTATTAACTAACATGTCAAATATTCGGTAAAAAAGCGGTTTTTTCATAACCTATCTAATATCTACTTTATAACATATATTGAGATACAAAAACCTAGTGATCACTGATTTGTACATAGATTAAACGTAATATAATAGAAATAAACATGGTTTTAAGGGCGAGCCACACCGGATGCGTGAGTATTTGCGCGTGTGCGCGATGTAGCGTCGGAAAGGTCATAGTAAGCTTGTGCGTCGCGCGCGCGTGCTCGCCACGCAAGCGGTCTGCCATCTAATATGACATTTACATAAGCTACAACGCACTCGCGCACGTGCTGCACACGTATCCGGTGTGGCTCGGCCTTGAGGTCTGCTGATTAAAGATGGCGGCTCTTAAAGTAGGCACTTGTGACCTAGCATCAGATGTTGAAACTAACATTTATAAACGTTTGTTAACTTAACAAGCCGCTAATAATTGTTTGTCCCTTTAGCTCTTATGGACACATTGTTAAGACCGAAAGGGACTAACAATTATTAGCGGCTTGTTAAGTTAACAAACGTTTATGAATAAGGGGTATAGTCTACAGACGCCTTTAACTTAAGTGACAAAATCGAGTTATCAACTCTTTAAAAAACTGGATAACTCTCTGTAGTAAAGAACTCGCCATCTTTAATTTGCATGCCTATAACACTTTAAAATAAAGATAAATTCGTGAGCAAAAGGCGAACGCGAACGTCACATTGGAACGATAAAGCACCTAATAAACAAGCAATAAAATAAATTGCAATTTATACATATAAAAAGGCCTTCGCAAAAATTGTATACGTTGAGTATATTCATGAGGAAATATGTTTAGCTAGTGTCAACCAAGATTATAGACGAAGGAGTGCAAAATATTGTGGCCGTAGAATTTCTTCACTACATAGTATAAAATAAAGTCACTTTTTCTGTCCCTATGTCCCTTTGTACGCTTAAATCTCAATAATTACGCAACGGATTTTGAAGAGATTTTTTTTAATAGGTAGAGTAATTCAAGAGGAAGGTTTTTATGTAGGTATAGTACCCGTGTCATAGTAGTTGGCACACCGATTGCTGTACACGCGCGTACTCACCACGCAAGCGGTGTGGCATCTAATATGACGTTCACATACGCTATCGCTTGGCCTTAAGGTCGTTACAATTGGTTAGTGGGACTCAGTTACTAGTTTCACTTACCCCATGATTAACAATTTAACCGTCGTAGTATGTCAGACAAGCAATATTCTTAGCGGTACGCCAGAGTCTGATAAATAGAGAGAGATCAATTCAGTTATGTTTTTCATACATTTGTATTACATAATATCTCATCAAGATGATGATAAAACATAAAATAATTTACATCCTAATGAGTTTTATTTTGACAGTTCGTTAGAATTTACGCCACAGTGCTGCCCTCTCACCACCAAAGTGGCATAAAAAAATCAAAAACTCTTTCACAATCAGAAGTTTTCGTAAAAACTAGATGTTTACAAGCTTTTCTCATTGACAGTGCCTCTTTATTATTTATTGTATTAGTGTAATGAAAACATTATTTACATGAACCGTCAATTTAGGCCGCAGTATTTTGCACTTACCCGTCCTTTTTTGATAGCTAGACAAAACGTACGAAGTTAAATATTCTCCAGAATCTGGCAAACATTTCGTCAGTAAAAAAAATACTTACAATAAAAATTAAAGGTTCTTTTAACTGACAGAATAGGTTTGTAAGACATTAAAAATCCTACTTTGAGATTAATGAGCATAACCGATTTCCGTCGTGGTTATCGCTCACTCGTTCACATCACTATAGCCGTCCTCGTCTCACGAACGCTCGAGTACACCACAGATAAGCAAAAACGTCGTTATAAAAGTTTGAGCGTACTGAGGGTATACTAAATTGAGCGGTGCACAGGATAAAGTCCATTTTAAGTGTGGGAAGTTTAACTGTCTTCCAGTAGATTGTGTAGTTCTGCGTAGTTGAGTATGGCACGGTGTAGGAATTCGAATTGTGTCTGTGGACAAATAATAACATTTGAAATTGTTGTAGAAAAAAACACTGTCAAGTGTTTTAATTAGATTTTTTAGGAATAACTAACCCCCTTATTCATAAACGTTTGTTAACTTAACAAGCCGCTAATAATTGTTTGTCCCTTTCGGTCTTAACAATGTGTCCATAAGAGCAAAAGGGACAAACAATTATTAGCGGCTTGTTAAGTTAACAAACGTTTATGAATAAGGGGTAAATCTACAAGTTACCCATTTTTCGTGTTTTTAAATTAATTATTTAATAGTACATTACGATACCAGTGCGAAAAACATGAAATTCGAAACGAGTGGCGATGTTTTAAAACACGACCGATAGAGTGTTTTAAATCGACACGAGTTAAGAATTTCGTTTTTTGCACGTGTTTCGTATGACGTTTTTTAGTACAGATGGCCCTCCGAAGTTTCAAACCTGACGTAAAATGACACACTTCTCGCACTAGAGCCTAAAAAAGGCACCATCTGTACAAAAAAATTGAATTTGCATATCTAGCCTAGCCCTGTATGTGGACGTTCAAGTCAAAGTCAAATAATTCTTTATTCAAATTGGAATAGCAACAAACTCTTTTGAATCGTCTAGGTATTGAAACTACTTCCGGTTCGAACCCTACACCGCTGACCCAAGAAGAACCGGTAAGAAACTTGGCGGGAATTATTTTTTCAATCAATCATGGTACATCTTACAACTAACATGCATTAAAAAAAAAACATTAAATCGATTTTAAATAAATTGAAATAGAATAATAATAACAAGAGATGTAAAGTCTCTAAAAAGTCAGAACATTTATAAGTAATAATTTATAGAGAAGTAAAGGTTTCTCTCCGAATAGGTATATAATAATAACATTAACGCACGTTTGGAGATGTATAAGGTCTCCAAGCGTAAATTATCGTAATTGAATGTCATGACTTTAACAAATTAATACTTAAATCCTAAATTACTCCCACGGTGTTTTATCATTCATGTAGTCTTGTGTACTATAATAAGCTTTAGATATAAGTTTACGCTTTACAAAATTCTTAAATTTATTGACTGAAAATTCAGTAACATTTACTGGAAGTTTATTATAAAATCTTACACAATTACCCATGAATGATTTCCTTATTTTATGGAGCCGAGTGGCGGGTACTGCGAGCTTATGTTTGTTTCTAGTATTAATATTATGTATGTCACAATTTTTCCTAAAATTGATAATATTTTTATGTATTTACATACATAATATTCTCATAGATGTATTGAGAACACAATGTCATTATATTAATAACCTTAAACTTATCTCTAAGTGAGTCTCTAGGGCTCATTTTATATATCGCTCGAATAGCCCTCTTCTGCAGAACAAAAATAGTGTTAGTCTCTGAATTGGCAGCACTGCCCCATAATAATAGCCGTTTCACATCATCAGCCTATCTTAGTCTACCACTGGCGGTGCGTGAATATTTTCGAAGGGCAACTCGGACCAAAAAACCTGCTTTATTCAATAGGTTTATAGAAGTGTGTTTGGCCGTGTGGTGACGGCAGTAAGAATGCATTTGTCACCACCCCAACTCCTCCTGCGGGTGTCGTAAGAGTCGACTAAGGGATTGAAGTGTCACTGGCCATTATTTGATAAAATATTGATGATGGGCAGCAGCGTCATCATAGTGGACACAATACTGCGATCGCCAATCCGCTTGCCCAGCGTGGCGATTATGGGCATTTACCTCCTAATGCGTTTAATATGCTTAATAGGAGAGGCCTACGTCCAGCAGTGGACTATCATAGGCTGATGATGATGTGATGATGATAGAAGTGTGTATTTGTAGGATACATCCTGGGGAAAAACCCCGTCGTCAGTCATGAGGGGCCGAGAGAGGCCGAGGGAGGCCAGAGAGGCCTTTCTCGGCCTCTCTTGGTACTCACGAAGGTAGTGATGGTGCCGGCGCGCTGCGAGCGCACCTTGCGCGCCGTGGCCGCGACGTCGATGCGCCTCTCTGTCCGCAGTTGTGCTATGAGGATGCAGAGCGCTGCGAATAGTGCTGACCGCTCCGTTCCGTATCTGAAATTACATACAGCAAGTTTATAGCCCGCTCTAATAGCACATTATTACACATTTCCTTTTTGCACGAGACACGTTATTATTATGACGTTTTTTAGTACAGATGGCCCTCCGAAGTTTTGGACCTGACGTAAAATGACCCACTTCTCGCATTAGAGCCTAAAAAAGGCACCACCTGTACTAAAAAATAAATATACTCTCTCTAACACCTTTGGCAGTTGAAAAAGGAGGATTTAAAAATGTAAGCGGTATGTTGTTGACGACTCATAATTTACTGCACAAAGTTCTCAGGCGGAGTATGAACGGCGATTTCCTAGTAAGATCGGCAGGACCGGTCGAAAGTTTTCAATTCACACCGCGATTTTAATGCAACTTTTTTTCAGGGGATACTTCAGGCTGTGAGTTAAATTTATTTTCGGTAATTATATCACTGATTCTTGAGGTATTTTATTCTATTTTCTTCGGTTACCGCGAGGATTACTCATGAAATAAAACTATGAAAACGGATAAACTCGCGTATATTAACTAATTTTAACTTCATTCCGACGTTTCGAACACTTTACAGGGTTCGTGGTCTGCGGATGACTGACAATGGAGGAAATTTGATAGATCTACCTCCATCAAAATAAGAAAGATAAGTACAAAACTACCCACCAAAGAAAAATAACTAAACCACAGACAATAAATTTTAAGGGTGGATGTACATACAAAATTTGCAAATTAAGCTAGTTATTCATTACATATATTTTCAGAATGAAGACAAGAGACAAAAATAAATAATCTACGCCGGTTCTATCCCTACGCCACTGCCTGAGAAGTATTTCCTTCCTTTGTATGATTGTATTGTTAGGAAGGTATCCCAAAATTGGGACCGGCAAGAAACTCAGCGGGACAACTCTTTTCAAAAAACATTTGTAGTACATCTTAAGATCATCATGCATTAAACCAAAACATACAATTTTATTAATAAGGAAATTTAAAATAATTTTGAAAAAATGTTGCCAGTACTAAAAAGGGGGGGAATGGTCACCACCGCCAAATACATCAGCCTCACGGTTTATGTCTAGACTGTTCCTTTATCAGATGAACAACTGGATCCCAAGCTGGTGGTAGAGACAAGCTTCTTTCCATTCTATTAAAGTTTGGATATTTCATTATCTCAATAGCCTCACGCAACATTCTAGGAATGTTTCTCTTCTCCTTAACGAGAACCAAGGGCTTGTCAAACTTAATAGAATGATTCGGTCCATCACTGACATGCTCCCAAACCGCAGACTGTTGTCGACGGTGCTTGACATCGGCTATGTGTTCCTTCACCCTAGTAGTGATATTCCTCTTTGTCTGCCCAACATATGAAAGCCCACATTCACAGTCCAGCTTATACACTCCTGCATTCAGTAAGGGGGTGCTATACTTAACAGGCCTCAGAAACTGCGACATCTTCTTCATTGGCTTAAAATAGGTTTTAATAGAAGCACGTTTCAAGATGCGGCTGATCCTGTCTGTAACCCCTCCAACAAAAGGCAGAACGGCTGGCCTGCGCTCAACAGTGGGAATCTTCATACGAGTCTTCTGATCGGCTCGAGGGATCTTCAGGTTGTTTGCCCGAAGTGCCTGCCTAGCATGCCGAAGCTCCGCAGCTAGATGCCGATCATCGCATATCTTTTGGGCTCTCTGAAACAAAGATTTGCCTACAGTAGCTAGTTGGCTGGGATGGTGGTGGGAATTGCCATTTAAATACCTATCAGTGTGAGTAGGTTTCCTATATACAGTGTGACCTAAAGTTTTATCCGGATTTCTTATAACCAAAACATCTAAGAAAGACAGAGAACAGTCATTTTCTAACTCCATAGTAAATTTAATTTTATCATGAATGGAATTTAAATGATCTAAGAAAGTTGAAACACTACTTTTTGGAAGGATAGTAAAGGTGTCATCTACATATCTTTTAAATATCTTCGGCTGCATGGGAGCCAATGAGAGTGCTCTCTCCTCGAAGTCCTCCATAAAGATGTCTGCGACAACAGGAGAAACTGGAGACCCCATCGCCACGCCATCCACTTGAAGGTAGAATTCACCGTTCCATAGTAAGTAGCCAGATGTAAGGCAATGTTCCAACAACTTAGCGTATTCCTCTGACATGTTCTGCTCCCTTAACCTTCTCTTGACAATTTCAATGCAGTCTTGCACAGGTAAACTGGTGAATAGTGACTGGACATCAAAACTGACCATGATTTCCTCATCCGTCAAAGTTAGGTCTTTAATATCACGGATGAACTGGTATGAATCCTTCGTATGTGTGCTACTATTACCACGCAGAGGTGAGAGAACACCCGCTAGGTGCTGAGCCAATTTATAGGTGGGAGCATCAATCTGACTCACTATAGGACGCAACGGGGCACCTGGTTTATGAATTTTAGGCAACCCATACAACTTTGGTGGCATTGGGGAATCAGGAACTAAACTTGGAACATCCAGATTAAGGTCGTCCGAGTATTCACCAATAAGCTCTTTGGTACTCTTTAATATTCTCGTAGTCGGATCTTTCTTAACATGTTTATATGTTGTATTGTCCGCTAATAAATCACCAATTTTCTGGTTGTAATCCGTAGTATTAAGTACAACCGTTGCGTTACCCTTTCTGATGCTCCCACCTATAAATTGGCTCAGCACCTAGCGGGTGTTCTCTCACCTCTGCGTGGTAATAGTAGCACACATACGAAGGATTCATACCAGTTCATCCGTGATATTAAAGACCTAACTTTGACGGATGAGGAAATCATGGTCAGTTTTGATGTCCAGTCACTATTCACCAGTTTACCTGTGCAAGACTGCATTGAAATTGTCAAGAGAAGGTTAAGGGAGCAGAACATGTCAGAGGAATACGCTAAGTTGTTGGAACATTGCCTTACATCTGGCTACTTACTATGGAACGGTGAATTCTACCTTCAAGTGGATGGCGTGGCGATGGGGTCTCCAGTTTCTCCTGTTGTCGCAGACATCTTTATGGAGGACTTCGAGGAGAGAGCACTCTCATTGGCTCCCATGCAGCCGAAGATATTTAAAAGATATGTAGATGACACCTTTACTATCCTTTCAAAAAGTAGTGTTTCAACTTTCTTAGATCATTTAAATTCCATTCATGATAAAATTAAATTTACTATGGAGTTAGAAAATGACTGTTCTCTGTCTTTCTTAGATGTTTTGGTTATAAGAAATCCGGATAAAACTTTAGGTCACACTGTATATAGGAAACCTACTCACACTGATAGGTATTTAAATGGCAATTCCCACCACCATCCCAGCCAACTAGCTACTGTAGGCAAATCTTTGTTTCAGAGAGCCCAAAAGATATGCGATGATCGGCATCTAGCTGCGGAGCTTCGGCATGCTAGGCAGGCACTTCGGGCAAACAACCTGAAGATCCCTCGAGCCGATCAGAAGACTCGTATGAAGATTCCCACTGTTGAGCGCAGGCCAGCCGTTCTGCCTTTTGTTGGAGGGGTTACAGACAGGATCAGCCGCATCTTGAAACGTGCTTCTATTAAAACCTATTTTAAGCCAATGAAGAAGATGTCGCAGTTTCTGAGGCCTGTTAAGTATAGCACCCCCTTACTGAATGCAGGAGTGTATAAGCTGGACTGTGAATGTGGGCTTTCATATGTTGGGCAGACAAAGAGGAATATCACTACTAGGGTGAAGGAACACATAGCCGATGTCAAGCACCGTCGACAACAGTCTGCGGTTTGGGAGCATGTCAGTGATGGACCGAATCATTCTATTAAGTTTGACAAGCCCTTGGTTCTCGTTAAGGAGAAGAGAAACATTCCTAGAATGTTGCGTGAGGCTATTGAGATAATGAAATATCCAAACTTTAATAGAATGGAAAGAAGCTTGTCTCTACCACCAGCTTGGGATCCAGTTGTTCATCTGATAAAGGAACAGTCTAGACATAAACCGTGAGGCTGATGTATTTGGCGGTGGTGACCATTCCCCCCCTTTTTAGTACTGGCAACATTTTTTCAAAATTATTTTAAATTTCCTTATTAATAAAATTGTATGTTTTGGTTTAATGCATGATGATCTTAAGATGTACTACAAATGTTTTTTGAAAAGAGTTGTCCCGCTGAGTTTCTTGCCGGTCCCAATTTTTGGATACCTTCCTAACAATACAATCATACAAAGGAAGGAAATACTTCTCAGGCAGTGGCGTAGGGATAGAACCGGCGTAGATTATTTATTTTTGTCTCTTGTCTTCATTCTGAAAATATTTGTAATGAATAACTAGCTTAATTTGCAAATTTTGTATGTACATCCACCCTTAAAATTTATTGTCTGTGGTTTAGTAATTTTTCTTTATCTTTCTTATTTTGATGGAGGTAGATCTATCAAATTTCCTCCATTGTCAGTCATCCGCAGACCACGAACCCTGTAAAGTGTTCGAAACGTCGGAATGAAGTTAAAATTAGTTAATATACGCGAGTTTATCCGTTTTCATAGTTTTATTTCATATTTTATTCTAATTAATCAATAATTTATAAAAAAATATACTTGTCATTGGATTGTAAAAATAAAATATATTTTTACCAAAACAGTCTATCAACAATTTTCAGACGACTTTCCCGACAGATCCCGTAGTGTTGAGATGCTTGATATATTAGATAAGTAAATGTGTGTAGGTACTGCCAAGGAGTGGAATTC